>CAVLJG010000003.1:76973801-77180116 GCA_963669975.1 Acanthoscelides obtectus
GTATGGTCCAAGGAATGTTTGGTCGTCATCTGGCAGTGTTTGTTAGGTGTGGTGACACCAAAAAGTGTATTTCCAGCCGTGATGATTGTGTGACCCTTTTTTCGTTTACTCTTGTATCACTTTATGCCTTGATTTATTATTATTTTTGGAATTTAATAAATTGTTATGAATTCATTGATTTAACGGTGAATTGTTTTCATTTCGTGATCTTTATCGATGTGGAACATGAAATTCTAGTACCTTTCATCCTCGATTTCGCAATTTTGCTAAGGAATGTTTTTTGTATATTGGATTTTTTTTGTAGATTTTTATGTAGATATTTTGTATTTTGTAGATATACTTCATTTCTGTAACTGGCGCCAGCAAGAGCTACATTTGTAATTTCGTACATTCCTTATATTCTGACTTGATATGTGCTTCCAACTATTCTGTGGTTGGACTTTCAGAAACATGGTTAGACATATCTGTCGATGCTGATACTTTTAAGCTACCAGGCTACAATTTGGTAAGAATGGATCATGGTACTAGAGGTGGCGGGGTGGCGTTTTATATTAAAAATTGCTTATCATTTTCTGTAGTTGACTCATCAATCTCACCCGACCTGGAACAGTTGTGGATAAAACTAAAAATTAGTAATAAATCGGTTTGTTTGGGCACATTATATCGTCCTCCTAATTCTAATGTCAATAACTTTTTCAACGAGCTTGAAAATGCGATTACCTTTGTTAAGTCAGAATTTGATGAAACAGTTTTCGGTGGCGATCTTAATATTGACCTTAGTAAAGCCAGCAATATAGCCGCTCAACTTGTTGAATTTTTATATGAATATGAGCTGTCTCAGATTATAGATGCATGCACTCGTCCAGCCAGTGGTAGTATACTAGATTTAATTATTACTTCAAACGTTAACATTGTTCTGTTATTAACGTGGATGACATTTCCGATCATTCCTTAGTTGAATGTAATACGATTTTTGTCGCTGATAGGTTCGTTCCTATTTTTAGAACATATCGGGACTTTTCTAAGTTTGATTACGATGATTTTGTTAATGACCTACTGCAGATAAACTGGCAAGCAATTTATCATATGCAAATATTGATGACATTATTCATTTTGGGATATTAATACTACTAGAATCGCTAAGAGACCAGCTCCCTGGTGGACAGACAACTTAAAATTGATGAAACAGCTTAAGAAAAAAGCTTTTTTAATGTATAAGAGCTATAAGACTCAGGAGACGCTGCAATATTATAGGAATTTAAGAAATTTGCTCAACTTCTCAATACAGCCTGAAAAGAAAGCATTTTCACAGTCAAAATCAAAATTGTCTTCTAAGGAATTTTGGAGTGCTGAAGATATTGAGCGCGTATTAATGTCAATAAATTCTAATTCATCTGGTACTGCCAAGACCACAAGACTGACCTCAAGATGATTCAGCTAGTTTTTCCTTATCTAAGTAACATAATTACTTATATTATCAATGTTTGCCTTGCTAACAACACTTTCCTGTCCAGCTGGAAATACTCTAAAGTTATCCCTATCTCAAAGATTGGTAATCCAAAATAATTTTCTTATTTTCGCCCTATAAGTATTCGACCTATCTTTTCGAAAATATTGGAAAAAATCGTAGCTTTCCAACTAAAAACATTTATTACATCTACTAATATCCTACCACACAATCGGGCTTTTGCTCTGGCCATACTACTACAACCGCACTTGCAACCGTTACAGATGACTTATTCAGGGCATGTGACAATGAGATGTACAGTTGCTTGATTTTGCTCGATTTCAGTAAAGCTTTTGATACAACAGATCATTCAATTTTATGTTCGAGACTTAAATCTCTGGGACTAAGCAATATGGCTGTAGATTTCTTTAACAGCTAGTGCCACAGGGTAGTATTTTAGGACCTTTGTTGTTTTCACTGAATACGTCAGATTTGAAAAGTCAGTTCGAATCAATATGCAGATGATACACAATTGTATTACTCTTTTTAACTTGAAGAATCTTGCTAATGTTGCCTGTATGCGTATCATTTCTGATCTTGAGTATTTATCTATATGTAATAGCCCACAGCCTTGTATTAAATGAAAATAAAAATGAATTGCTTATTTTTGGTTCAAGACCGAGTGAGGTTACTGACAACCAGAATTTTAGAATCTGCATTAATAACACTATTACAAGCAAGAAACCAATGTAAAAATCTGGGACTATATATGGATAATACTCTTAAATTTGTTAAGCGTCTCTTACAAAAAGCTTATGCTAAATTAAGGACTTTTTATCTTCACAAGAACGCTCTCTCTGCTGAAGTCAGGCTGAATCTATGCGATTCGTTGATATTGTTTTCTTTGTCGTATGCTGATATGTATTGTATACTGGTCTTCTCTCACTACTAGAGACAAACGTTCTATTCAAAAAATTCACAACTCATGCATTAAATTTTCGAACGGTTTGAAAAAATATGACGACTTCAGTGACGAATTTCGAGCCTCTGGCTGATTCAACATGCATGAGTGCTTTTTGATACATCTTGCTTGCTTAACTTACAATATTAACAAAACTCAGCTACCACTTTACCTCTATACCAAACTTGTTAAGAGATCGGATCTTCATGATAGGGAAACTCGTTCTTTCAATGTCTATGATGTTCCGTTACAAAGTACTGAACAGTTTAAAAAGTAATTTACTAATGTTGCATCTGCAATATACAACTCATTGCCAGATACAGTAAAAGATTCGATCTCACTTAGCAGCTTCCGAAATAGAGTCAAATCCCATGTGAAAAGAGCACAATAGTTTTATTTTTTGTTGTATTAATTACATCCATTATTATCTCTAATTGTTAGTATAGTATTATTTACGGGGGTTGCATGGAAGAGCAACCGCCTCCCTCATCAAATGAGTTTTTTTTTGTTGTTTTTTCTAACTAAAAATAAAGTCATTATTATTATTATTATAAAAACAAGAAAGAGCTGGAGACCCAAGTTCGATCCTGGAGAACCCCTGATGTGCTTCAATATCTATATACTTGAATCCATTATAACACACATAATTCCATCGAATTTTTAGATATGACTCCAACAGATTTAGCAACGGATCATTAAGACCTCTGTTGATGCCTTCTGTAGTAATAGTGTATGACCAACCTGATCAAATCCTTTAGAAAAGTCGGCGTAAATTACATCGACTTGTTTGCGTTGCGATTCTGCTAAATCGACCAAATATTTGGTCGTAAAATAGCATTTCAAGTCCCTTATAAATATTACCAAAATTGATACACCTCTATAATTCTCCACTGAAGGCTTGCTGACCTGATTTAAAAACTGGAACAAATTTAATATCAATTATTTATGCCACCGGGAACTTACACTGATAAAGAATAGTATATAGATTAAGTCCAGCCCCTCAGCTACAAAAGTAGATATCATATCTTGATCAGCAGTCATTTTGTTTTGTAGCTGTTTCAGTACTATAAATACTTGATCTTCTGAGAAACACCCAAAAGAGATACATGTTTTATCTGGAGCATTCCAGCCAATAATATTTCTCCGCCTATTGTGACACGACGAGAAAAATTTATCTTCTATCCCTAACGGCAACGGAGAAAATATAGCATATAACAATGCCTGAAAATATCTGCTTTATAGGTCCCACGTACCGTAACACAATAATTTCCATCGGACGTCCACAAAAGAGCGAGCAACAAATAGGATAAAAAAAACTGCCATGACGACGGCGTATTTAGGGCCCTAATGAGATTTGCGCCGCGACGGACTGGATCCTTTTGAGTTTTACGCTTTAATAACCGAACCAGACTGGGAACATGTCGTGGAATTTGAAAAAAGAAATGTTGAGAGTGGTACGTTGTAAGTACTTGATAGAATATTGAATCTGTGTAGAAGTAAACGTTGAATATAAAACCTATAGAGACTGATATAAAATTGATAATGTTTCTTTTTTGTATATCGAGCGTCTCAGAAAAGTGCTATCGATAAATCTACATTTTTTAAATATATTTTCAATCAAAATGATAGTCCATTTTTTCTGATTCCAAATATACATATATGGTTTGTGTGTCATATGTATTCCAATGCATAGGCGACTAGATGCAAACTGGTTCGAGCTCTGATACACATGAGTAAATGATACAAGACCTTTGCCGTTTTTTCCAATCTCAGGAAAATAAGTATGATAAACTGTACATATTTTGAATCGGAAAAAAGCGACTATCATTTTCCCTAAACATACAGGTATACAGGTTGTTCTATTTAAAAAATACAAATTTATTCGATTGCACCAAAAAATATTACATGAAAAACTAAATATTTAGTTTAAAACTTTTATATATAACTTTTTCTTCTGGAAGGTCATATAAAAAAGTTATAGAGGTTAATTTATAGCCGAACACCCTGTACATGTATCCATTTGCTTATTTGGTAATTCTTCTTTTTTTATACCGTTTTATATATAATTCCGTTACTTGTATTTCCTGCATTACTGGCTAGGAATACCGTAAAGAGAAAAAAATCGATAATGTTTTTTGGATGTTACATGACATGGATACCACGACAGTCCCGCCTGGATTTTGATGAAATTGTGACATGCAGTCGTGTATTTTTAAAAATCGATCTAGTGGCGAGGAAGCTGGCGACAAAAAACGAAATGGATAGGCTTCTGATCAAGTTAAAAAAAAATATTTGTAGGGGTTAAAATTCATGGTTGGGGATGTAGGGGCTGGGGAAGGTTGTATCTCAATTTTTTGCGGTAGTTGCAAATCTATAGCCTACTAGTGCATATTTCACATATCATGGATTTCTTCTGACAATTGCCCTTCATAGACAAGTATTTTCAACAGACGCGTTGCAAATCTATTCCTACGTGCAGTCCAGTCTGCGCATAACCGCGAACCGCTTACTGCTGGCGCCGGCTTATGACATGGTTTGCTGGCGTGGCGTTCATATGTTATGAGCAGCGATGAGTGCTACAGCATTCAAACCACCTGATTCCATGCAAAACTTCGATATCGTTCGAGTTATTATTTATCGTGAATAGGGAGTCGAAGTTCTTTTTCAAAGAAAAGGCCAAGATCCATTCATCTGAAAAAGACAATATTTTCACAATTTCTGCAAAATACTTTTGGATTCAGTCATTTGAAGAACCAGGCAGTTTTCTTATGGAAAATGGCCTTCGGCTTCATCTATCCCTTCAGGACTCAGAAACCCAAGTAGGGGTTATTGATAGACATGGGAGGACAAGCTATGTCTTAAAATAATATTATTAGGGAAGAAGTAAAACATACTGTTGCAAGGATTTCTCAAAGACTGGCCAAAGGTGATCATGGACTTGACCTAGATTATGGTCAGTCACGTAAATTTTTAAAAAGCGAAACATCTACTGTCATGGAGTTCTTGAGCATTTGGAAGCGCAACATTTGAAAGTCATTATCAGGAAACCCCTCGCCGACCTCCCATATAACTCAAAAGCGGGATGATTATTTTAACATGTAATATTGACAGAGAGGAACTGAAAACCAACTGTTAAGATTTATTCGGGACTGGCCAATGGTAAATATGGATTTGTCTGTGTCCGTGACCTTGAATGTTATGGTAAAGGTCAAGTCAATTTTTTAAGCGAGACATCCTATTGGTAGTGACGTGGCTTATCAGTAACGTTGCCAGATGGTCGATAGAGAAGAAATTTCTAGCGTTATCAAATAGGTGGGGACTATGAACTGACTGTACGGGCCTGCTTGACTCCATTAAATTTTCTTACGATACGTCGTAGCTAATTTTTTCCTCAGAGTGGCTAACCTGCACCGAAAATAGTGACAGCGTTGCGTGGGAAGTACACAGCTATAATACTAGATGTCATTTTTACTTTCTAGTCTAACAGAGTGAGAAAGTCTCGAACAAATCAAGTTTTAAGTATGATCTTAATATAAAACTGAATACTAGATAAGATATAATCGCTAATCTCTATCAGGCGATTTATCTGGTAACCTACAGTGTTGAACTGCGCCATATCCTGAAGCCCAAGTATGAAAAACCTCAAACAAGATCACAGGCATGCAGAGTGCTGTCATTAGGAACATATCTTTAACTCGGAGACAGTATTGCAACCAAAACGAACCCTTGCTGAGCACCTGCGTGGATATTGTGGGGCGAAGAGAAACTAAACCATTATGTACGAACTTTACCGAGTCCGAAAAAAATGTATATCGCCATAAAACGGGCATAAAGATTGGGAAAACCGATTTTTCAACTTTTTCCTAACTTAACCTAAGCTGTATCTCAGACAGATATTGAGATCCCCATGCAGGATCCTTATCTTAGACACTCTGTAACGCAGTACTACAAACTCAAATATGAAAAATATAGTATACTTTGTATATACATATTAGTGCTGGACATTGAAATGATATCGGTACAAAAAATAAATACTAAACTCTTGGTCGTTAACAACAACTTCATCTACTGATCCCCCTCGTACATTCTTTCTTGGCTAAACGATACCTCATCTTTTATGCTGGCCACGTTTTCATCATGAATACGAAACGCGCGGTATGACTCGCATATATGCCTAAGACAAAATAATTTTTATAACCTGTGTTGACTTTGTAACGGTAATACTACATAATAATACAAATACTGGTATTTTCAAGCAGAGCAGTTAGCTTTAAACGATAATTGCAAATGCAAGTTAAATTACTGCTACCGAAATACTTGTTTTTAAAAAAAAACTTTATTTCGATTAACGGTACAAAAGGACTTTTGTGAAACCTTGTCACGACGATGCGTAAGAGGACGGTTAGACAAGAAGTGACAAGATTTCCTCACACATGGATTTAGTACAATGCAGTAGAAATATAATATGCTGATGCAGAGGATGTTAACATGTGACCTTCACGGCGCGAGATAAGATTCCATAGCGTATCGACAATGCTTGCAAGAAATACAAGTACCAGGTAATAATTATATATTATATAAAATACAGGGTGACGATGGATATAAATCCTCCCCCCTTAAACTCTTAGAACGTCCTCGTTCTTATCGATCTCAATAGACTGATTTGACTTTCGAGATGATTTTTTCTCTTTACAGAACTTTTTTAGTTTTACCACAAGCACAAACAATATAACAACAAATACACCTATTATAAGAGTGCTATTTACATGAGAATGGTAATTTTCAAACTTAAATGAAATAATTTCTTTCATCTTGTGCAAATTTTCCTTAATATCTAAAAAAGCATTGCTATTAATGTGGAAACTATCTATCGTGTGCGTTGGCCCCAATGTAAGATTGAGAATATTAAAATCTAAGGCCTCCACTGGGATAATAGTGTCACGAAGGACATATGAAACAACGTTTATAACCAGTGTGCAGCTACTCCTAACAATATAGTTACCAATTAAAGTAAAAGGCTTGATTTCGCCATCACATTTTTCGAAACGGTGACCTTGATGTTACTCGAAAATAATACTGCTGCAGTATTCTCAAGCAAATATGATAAACTTAAAGAATTCCTGGCCTTTAAAATATTACAATGGTCAACTGATCGTGGCGTACATTTTTGATTGGTTGCAGATTCACAAACGAATCGATTCACGAATGTTTTACATTGATTAGGACAACTTTTAATCGATACCTCATTGTGCAGAAAATATTCATGTTGAAAAAGTACTAATATTGTGTTACTGGTCAATAAAGGATATAACTTTGATAATTGATACTTAGTGGCATCTAGAATTAGTCTTTCAAGTGCACATAGAAGGATATCATCGGTATAAATAACACCAGTTCTGCTCAGGCTAAGAACTTCGAAAGGGTGAGTTTTATCTAACAAAACCAAATTTTTCTTCGAATAAATAGATCTTAGGTAATTTTCAATATGGGTCAGTTCCTTAAGACTAAAACTAGCTTCTTTGTCATCTGTTTCTGTGATAAGGATATTGTGCCTTGGATCAGTCTGAGATAATCTACAATTTCTCGTACAGGAATAAATAGTCTAAAAATCGAACTTTCATATTCGTAATCGTAAATTGACTTCTTGATAGTTTCTGATAGCAATTGTACATTGTTTTGAATGACTTTCATATCGTTCTCAAATTTTTTTGTGAAATGAGCTGAGCGAATGATTTTTGATTATTGATGGCTATTATAAGTTCCTTTTCCTTATCTTTTAATGATTGAAATTTATCGTTGATTTCTGTAAGGTCATCTTGATCTAAATTTCCTGTCACATACCTAATTATGCTGGCAAATCCGTTAATAATTGCTCGACGCCTTCTGCTGTGTGAATGATAAGGTGATAATTTTTAATATCCCATTTTTACATATTAATATTTTTGTATAGGTCCTCTAGTACCGGTTTGAGGTTGATCTCATTAGAACGGTTCACTACAATACTATAACTAACTTCTATCTGTCTAATAACATCAGCTATTAAGGTGAGATTATGGCTAAAAATAAACGTATGATAATGGCTTATTAATTTTGCGTCCCCCAACGGCTCCCTTGTTGGTTGGGACTTGATGAAGCCTCAGCGGAAGACTCTGCGGCCATAGGGTTGCCAGTAACACGACACACACCAAAGATTTATGGGAAACGTTGAAAAAACCTTCCTCTTCTACCTTTTCTTCTTTCTTCGGCTTCACTAGTTTCTACGATAGACTGGTTGTGCCGCTAAAGATGCAGCACACCCTCCTAGCTGAACCGCTTCTATTATCAAGGTTTTCGGGAGTTCTGGAACTTAGGGCCGACGCCCAAAGCTGCTGGTCCTTAGTACCTTCACTCTGTTGTTGCTGGCTGTGGATCCCTCTACGTTCACGTTTCGCGACACGCTGAGGGATCCCGGTTGAGCCCCCAGTTAAATTACTGCTACCGAAATACTAGTTTTTAAAAAAAACTTTATTTCGATTAACGGTACAAAAGGACTTTTGTGAAACCTTGTCACGACGATTCGTAAAAGAGGACGGTTAGACAAGAAGTGACAAGATCTCCTCACACATGGATTTAGTACAATGCAGTAGAAATATAATATGCTGATGCAGAGGATGTTAACATGTGACCTTCACGGCGCGAGATAAGATTCCATAGCGTAGCGACAATGCTTGCAAGAAATACAAGTAATAATAATAATATTATATAAAATACAACTTGCATACGAGTATACTTAACCACCGCTTGAACAGGAACGTCAGTGTATATACATACATAATAATATATACTAATAATATATCAAATATTATACAAAAATTTATTGCATAGATATTTTACCTCTAAAGGCGGAAATACATATATTTGAAAATGAAAATCGTTCTAGATCTGAGGCCGTGGAACTCCCACTGTCATCAAGATTTATTATCAGTATCAATGATACCGTCTAATTCCCACATTTCAGGTTCGACCTTTTCTTTTACATGCTGATACATTTTCCCACTTATTCGGTGTTATTTTTTGTATAGCCAGCATGAAAAATATTTTTAAGGTCAGAAAATTTAAAATATTTATTTTCTGCTGCAACATATTTTCTTATATCTGCCCAAATAAGCTCAATCGGCTTGAGCTCACAATGGTAAGGAGGCAGTCGTAAAACAGTTTATTTTGTTTTTTGGCCATTTCATCAATTATGTTCAGGTTATATTTACTTTTATGCGTCTTCACAATTTGTAACAATTCTGCCTTAACCGTTGTATCATCATAATCAATCTTTTATTTTTAAGCATCCTTGAATTTCTTTGTTGACGTTGTTGGAATTTTCTCTAATTTTCTCGTGTGGAATTAAGCATTATCTAATACAATAACCGAATTATCTTCTAGCTTCGGTAGAGTATTTGAGAACCAATTTTCGAACGAGGCACCATCCATTTCTTCATGGTAGTCTCCCGTGCTTTTTAGATTCAAATGCCCATAAAGCATCGGACACAAATCCATCTTCACTACTGATGTGGCAAATTATCAATCGCTTACATTTTCCTAAAAATAATTCATGTTGGACACTTTAAAACGATGATAATAATGATTGCTTGGCTTCTTATCTCGATATAGTTTAAGCATGTACAAAAACAAAAATAAAACAATTTCAGTTGAAATTCCTCGTCTTACAAGTATTAAAAATACATAGGTGTCAGCTTTGCAAACAATGTCCTGAACGCTTCATGCACTCCTTCCTTGCATTTCGTGTTTATAAATGTTGATAATTATTTGTTTTTCAACAACTTCATCAGCAGTATCCGTATCAGACATTTTGAGTTTTACGACAAATCTAATAAGCACACAGTAATACCAGTATAAATCTGATGCCAACTCTGTACTGTACGGACAGCCATCGGGACAGCCTGCATGCACGGTCGTATCGTCACCCACTCCACCCTGGTTTGTCATTGGTTTTGTGTAAGGGCTCGATCTATTCTGCCCAATAACAGTTGAAATATATATCAGTGTACTGATCAGGCAATGAACACTGTTTTGGTTTAGTCTCTTTCTTGGATACATAACATACATAATATCAATTAATATTAGTAATTATAATAGCAGTTTATTAAAGAAAAAATAACACTCTATGTAATAATCAGTCTTTATCAAATATTATTAAGACTTTGGTAAAGAAAACTAAAACAGCACTACATTTGCTGTTCTAGTTTTGAAACACAAAATAAATAATGTATTTTTGTTTCCAACATGTAAAAAAACGGACAATAACACAAAAATAACAATTTATGGCCTGTTGCACCAATACTATTTAGCCTTAGTTTAGACGGAAACCTAGTTTAAATAGAAGATTTCTATTGCACATGTACTTAAACACCGTTTAAAATTTTGTGATCTGTATTTAACTTAAACGTTCAACTGTTGAACGTTAAATACCATCTAATACATTTTTAGTCTTCAAAAATGGATTTTATTGGTCATGATGATATTTTAAGCGATGACTTGGGTACCCTTGAACTAATAAATAGTGGTTTTCTAGGAGAATTATTCAAAGACAAAAAATAAAAACTATTTCCAAGAGATGAGTATTTATGGCATTTTTTAGGAAATTTACTTTGTGCAGTTTTGAATATTCTACCTGAAATTGAGCCTAGAGTTCCTAGATTTCTGTAGGCTTACAAAACGTAAATGTTAGTGCAACAGCCCATTAGAACCTAATCTAATAAACACATAATTGAACAGCCTGATAAATGACATGACTTATAATTTTTCAACCTCAAATTTGACCTTTGGTCTGAATAAATTTGCCCAAAGGCGCCCAAAAACATACTCTGATTTAGACCGAAACTGGCCGAAACAGAAAGTTGGCAATACACTAGAAGGAAACAATATTCTTGAAGCATCTCAAATAGTATACAATAAAAAATATCGTCATACTTTTATCTATCACTATTCAATATGCAATTCATCCATGCAGAGGCATTATCCTTCCATGTATAAATCATATTTATTTACTCATTTTATGTCATTTGTATTCATGGAGTAAACGAATATTAATATATTAACTATTCTTTAAAATTAGAATATGAGCATCTATTTTTGTTTTTTTCGGTATATATCTTCAGGTTAGAAATGTTTGAACAGTAGAGTCTTTTTATAGGCATTAATGTAAAAATTGTGTTAAACTTAAAGCGATTGGAATAAGCAAGTGGTGAATCGGGGATCTACACTGGTGGATGAAAATAAAAAATTATGACACCCAACCAATAATATATCTGACATGGACAACACTAGTGACATCAAAGTGGTGATGTGGTGAGCCAATTTGGTTAGTTGCGTGCATCTCATAACAAAGAAACAAAAACTAGAGTAGGAATGGCAAAGAGAGCAATGTCAAGCTTTGCCAAAATCTGAAGACACACCACTGCACATACGAAGATGAGGCTACATTAATCATCAACATTTTTTATACGGTTCCGAATCCTGGTAACTGGAGGAAGGTAATAAACGGACTATAGATGCTCTCGCCATGTTTTTCTGGAGAAGAACGCAGCGAAAACCATGGGTTGATGGAAGGATCAATGACTCGATCCTCGGACAGTTGAACAACTCAATACGTCTATGGAATATTGCCAATAGAAAAATTACCGCACATTCACCTAAAGAACAAACAAAAAACAGATTTTTGAACACGGTCTGAAAATCAAAAACTTGAGTATCAGCCTGACATGTATCACTTTAGACCATAACAAAAAGCTGGCAAATAACCATAGGAAAATAAGATTAAAGAATTTTACAGTGTCAGTCAGATGAAGATGAAGATAATTATTTTGAATGATGATACATTAAAGATTTTCCAAAATCGTCACAGTAGAGAATAGTGTCAGAACTTACTTTAAAATAAAGAGAAAATTATTTTCAGTGAAGTGATATATTTCTTTTACTTCCCACGCCCATGCGGGAAAATTGCGGATATTTTCGAAAATGAGATATGTTTTTTGGATGTTATATAACATGTACATCACGAAAAACCATGTCACTTATTCCCGTTGGTCTGTCAGTCCACTAATCCTATAACCACCTAGAATTTGAGAAAATGAATAAAAATCCGTCAAACTTCGTTTTTAGACGTTCCAGATCATTTTTGAATAAAATTTTAGAGATAAAAAACGGGGGTGGCGGGTTTAAGGGGGTGGGGAGGGTTTACCTCAATTGTTTAATGTTAGTACATTTATAGGCTCCCAATCTTGGTAATTCTACGCACATATTTTACACATCATTGATTTCTCCGTACATTAGCCCTTAAAACTATACTCAGCAGACGGATCGCGTACCTACCGGCCGCGGCTGCTGCTCCCGGCACGTATTTCGGCCGCGTCGCAGCATAGTGTTTCCTATGTCCGACTGCGCTGCCACGTCTAACCGCGTTAAGTAGCGGGGAGAGACGATATTGCTAGATGCACCAGTATTGTAGGAAAAGAGTGTACTCTTAGATTAATTGTATGGACCTGTTTGACTGACTTTTTTCTGAGAGGGTTTAGAAATCCTTTATGAACTGGTACTTGTCGCCATTTTTAGTCGTTCAGTTTTTAAATAAAATCACTGATCTAATTGGAGTGCATTAAACGTGAACTGATATTATTTGGATTCTAAACAATTTACAGCGTACGCTATAAATAGTGATACGCCGCCAATATTAGATATTTATTTTGTTTAACTTCACAGCAATACATCAGACCTATTAAAACGCGCACATTTACATCAACACTGTTCTAAAATCGTATACCGAACTATTAAAAGGCAGGATTTATACAGATTTTTCATTTTTACGATCGGCAGCTCTGAAAAAATAAATAACATGTGAAATAACTCATGTTGTATCCTGTCGTTGAGTTTCATTAGACTTCTGGTTTTAAAATGGAAAAATATTATGCGGTAATAGTTGATTACTCAGTTTTCAAACATTAATATAGAGAACGAATAACACTCAGCATTAACCTGGCTTATGTTGAATTAGCTAGTGATGCTAGTAGATTACTTTTAGATTTTTATCACAAATACTCGGTAATCCGTAGAGATTTATTGATACTGAATTTACGGAAAGATCTCAAAGAAACTCTGACTAATGTGTCTGCTGACGGATGGTTGTTCGGCAAGGATCTCGGTGAGCGAATAAAAGCTACCAAGGATATTGAAAAATCTGGTTTGGACCTGAAACCTACTAGAGTATCTAGACCTAGTACCTCATTTAAACAACCTGCCAAACAGGTTCCGGAAAACTTTCACCGTCCACCTCGTCGAACACAAAGGGGAAACATTCGAGGTGGGCGGCCGATAAAGATCCCAAATCCCTCTCAGTCGTTCCAAAAAAGGCCTCATCAAACACAGAGAAGAACCTCGGACCAGGATCGTCGTCGCCGACAGGATGTACGTCAATACCACAAACAGAATCGATAGATCAGAGCGAGGTGGGTTGCACAGTTGGTCGATTACGTAATTATTTACCTATGTGGCAAGAAATTACTAAAGATAAAAATATTTTATCATGGATTTCTGGTTTGAAAATTCCTTTTGTCACCAGACCAATCCAAAAGGTACGACCCTTGGAGAGGCATTGGTCAAATTCAGAGAAGTCAGCCTTAAGAGAATCAATTCAAGAGTTATTAGCCTCTGGCGCTATTCAAAAAGTCACACATTATAAAGGAGAATACATATCAAGTATTTTCCTAGTTCCTAAAACTGATGGTTCAAAGCGTTTAATCTTAAACTTAAAATCTCTTAATAACTTTATTAAAGCAGAACATTTTAAGCTTGAAGACCAAAGAACAGTATGCAATATTATTCAGGAAAATTATTTCATGTCCACCCTGGATTTGAAGCATGCATACTATTTAGTTCCCATTAATAAACATTATAAGAAGTTTTTAAGATTCAGGTTTGATGGTGAATTATTTGAATATAATTGCATACCTTTTGGCCTCAATTGTGCCCCTCTTGTATTCACCAAATTAATGAAACCTGTCCTTTCATTTCTTAGAGGACAAGGCTTACTTTCGGTGCTGTATCTTGATGATTTTTTATTATTGGGAAGAACTTTTGATGAATGCCAGAAAAATGTTTCCTTAACTATCAATTTTCTAGAGAAATTGGGCTTTCTTATAAATTATCAAAAGAGTGTTATAACTCCGTCAAAGACTGTTCGATATCTAGGGTTTACTTATGATTCTCAAGATATGTCAATTTCTATACCGGAGGATAAGAAAGATTCACTTCTAAGATATGTTAGATATCTTTTAAGGAATACGCGCTGTAAGATACGCTTTTTCGCCAAAATAATCGGAAAATTAATTTCTATATGCCCGGCTGTTCGTTATGGATGGTTGTATACTAAATTAATGGAAAGAGAAAAATTTTTAGCCTTGAAGCGAACAGATGGAAATTATGATAGAATTATGGCTATTTCTCCACTGTTATATAACGATCTCAGGTGGTGGCTATCGCATATAGAAAATGATAGTACCAACTCTATTAAGTTGGATTTTTTCCAATTGGAAATTTTTTCAGATGCCTGCTTAACGGGCTGGGGAATATTTTGTAATAATGTTAGATCTCATGGTTTTTGGTCCTTAGAAGAAAGGAAAGAACACATTAATTATTTAGAATTAAAGGCAGCATTTTTTGGTTTAAAATGTTGTGCCGGTCATCTTTCTAACCAAAATATTCTCTTACGCATTGATAATACTACAGCCATTGCCTATATAAATCGAATGGGAGGCATTCAATATTTTAAATTAAATTCACTGTGTCGTGAGATTTGGCAGTGGTGTGAAAGCAAAAATTTATTTATATATGCGTCTTACATTAACAGTAAGGATAACATAATTGCAGACATAGAATCACGTAGGTTACATCCTGAGACGGAATGGGAGTTGAACGACAAATATTTCAGAGAAATTGTTTCAAGATTTGGAATCCCAGAAATAGATCTTTTCGCTAGTCGCATTAACTCTAAATGTCCAATTTTTATTTCGTGGCATCCTGATCCTCTTGCATTCAAAGTGGACGCTTTTACTGTCAATTGGGGTACTTATCATTTTTATGCCTTCCCCCCTTTTTCAATAATACTTAAAGTTGTGCATAAAATCATTAGAGACAGGGCCCAAGGTATAGTAGTTGTGCCGCATTGGCCTACACAGCCTTGGTACCCCATTTTTACATCTCTTCTTAAAAAGCCACCAATTTATTTTCCGGCTAGTAAAGATGTCCTTTTATGTTTTGACAGATCTCAGACACATCCCTTATGGCCACAACTTATCCTGGTTGCAGGTCTCTTATCCGGCAGGGTTTAGAATTAAGAGGAACGCCGAAGTCTGCAATTGAGGTCTGCCTTGCTTCAATTACAGAATCTACTGTTAAACAATATGATTCCGGTTTAAAGCGATGGTATCAATTCTGTAAATCCAGAAATGAGAGTTGCTTCACTGCTTCAATTGCGACTGTCCTCGAGTTTTTGCAGGAAGAATATAATAAGGGAGCGTCATATGGTACACTCAATTCCCATCGATCCGCTTTAGCCCAGGTTTTAGGCCCCTCATTAGCACAAGATTTTCGCGTAAAACGGTTTTTTAAAGGTGTATTTCATTTGAGACCTAGTTTGCCGAAGTATCAAAATATCTGGGATCCATCACTTGTCTTAGATTATTTGCGAACACTAACTAATGGAGATTGCACACTAGAGCAAATATCATATAAATTAGCAACATTGTTAGCTCTTACCTCAGCTCAAAGAGTTCAAACGCTTTCTCTTATTCAACTTGATGACATAAAATCTTCATCCCAAGGCGTTCAGATATTTATTCGCGATCGTATAAAAACCTCTGGGCCAGGTAAAGCCCAGTCTGTTATTTCTTTACCCTTTTTCAGAAGCGATGAAAATATTTGTGTCGCCAGCACTCTCCTATTTTATATAGAAAAAACGAAGGATGTAAGAAATGCTGTATGTAACAGGCTCTTAATCACCTTTAAAAGACCGTACCATAATGCCTCATCACAAACACTTTCACGTTGGATTCGAAATGTTTTAATTAAAGCTGGTATTGATACCTCTAAATTTGCATCTCATTCAACAAGACATGCATCTACTTCCTTAGCGGATCGTAGAGGTGTATCAATAGATATAATTAGGTCAGCTGCTGGTTGGACCGGACATTCAAAAACATTTGCAAACTTCTATAAGAGACCGGTTTGTGATTCTTATGCTTATGCGAGGGTCATATTAGATCAACCAGCTACATAACTAATTATTATTTTCACTTAACAATAGTATTCCTTAGTTATTCCTTATGATAAATTATGCCAGTGTTGTAAACTATTTCTGAGTTTAGGAACTAGCTAAATATTTAACTAGTTACTCTGTTTTCTTAAATACCTTAGGGTTATTCCCTAGTTTAATGTTGTTTGATGTTATAATGTTATGTTTTATGTTTACTATTATATAATGTTAATGTTGTTCTTCCGCTGTTGAATTCATACCAGTATTTCGAATGTGTTTCTTATTCGAATTATATTCGTTAAAATAAGATTTTGGAACTTCTTATTTTCCTCTTATAGAGCCTAAAATTTTTTGTTTCGTCTGCAGTTGCACAATTATTTGCTTTAAACATCTACGTTTGTTCTTATTTACGGAACGAGGACGAAATATAATTACTAAATCAAACGAACTTACCTGTAATGAAGTTCGATTGTAATTATATGAAGTCCTCGTGAAGTAAATAAGTCCCTCCCTCCCCGTTTTATTTTTCCCTATTATTAATTGCATCAACTGCAGACAGATCTTTGAATAATGAGACATGCACACGACGGTACCACCGACGTGGCCGGGTAGCGGGGTAGCGGACGGGGGCGGTTTGTTTACTTTAAAAATTCGTGATGTACGGTGTGGAATAGAGAGACTACGTTTGTTCTTATTTACGGAACGAGGACTTCATATAATTACAATCGAACTTCATTACAGGTAAGTTCGTTTGATTTAGTAATATTATATTAGTCAAAATGAGGTTAGCACTGTGACTGAGTAAAGGGATTTGGGATCAATTATAACAAATGATTTGAAGTCAAATTCCCCTGTTTTCTTGGACATTTAAGTACTTGAAAAGTTAGTTAGTTTCAAACACTTACAAGCAGTTCATAAGATCAATACTTGAATATGGCCAAGGTATATTATGCCCTCATTATGCAAGAGACATAGAGATACTTGAAAGCTTTCAAAGAAGAGTGCCTAGATTAGCAGTTGAGGTAAGATATTCACCACATGAAACAAGACTCGAAAAATTCAAGCTTCAAACTTGATCACAGAAAAGACTGTGAGGGGACCTTATGGAAACGTTTAAGATAATAAAAGGTCATTATGAGTTGCAACATGCAAATCTTCAATCTATCGACTCATCATCAACTTAGGGGACATCAATATAAATTATGTAAAGAAAGTTTTTGACAAACCGAGTACCCACAGTTGGAATAGTAAATGCTTCATCTATAACCCAGTTTAGAACAGAACGTTTAACTTATTTTTTATTAAGAATACGGCTTAGGCGCAAATCTAATGTTTATACATAAGATTTAATTAAACCACTACTAATTAAAAACCTGTGGAAACAACTGTCGCAGCCTACTGTCAAGTGCAAATGTTACATTTCCACTTGAAGGTCACTCAAGACGTCGTTTGAGATCCAAGGGTTGATGAGCCATCGATCGTCACTCATCGATCAACGGCTGAGTATATAAGTGTGAGCCTAAACATAACCAACATGTACGTGACGTAAGCGTTCGAGTGTTTTCTCAAACAAAAAAAAGCTTATTTTTTACTTCTAATTTTCTGGATGTTAATAGCGCTGGAGACGGTTCTTCCACTCCTCATAGCAGTTCTGGAACTCCGGTACTGGGATAGCCTTCAGCAGGTGAGTTACAGCCGTTTGAATGTTTTCGACTGTCCCAAAATGTTCCCTAGGGGTGATTTTTAAACTTCGGGAAGAAAGAAAAGACACAAGTCACTCAAGTAAGGTGAATAAGGAGGTTGAGGAGCCACAGGAATGCTTTTTCTAACCAAAAACTCGATTATTGACATCGCACTATGTGACAAGGAGCATTATTATAATGCAACACCCAGTTGTTCTTGATCTAATGAACGGTGGTGTGAGTAAAATTTAACTCTTCAGCGATCATCCTGACTGTCAACCGACAATTTGAACGCACAAGATCACGGGTTCTGTCGATATTTTAATTGGTTCTTGAAGATGAAAGCCTTCCGCTTCGTGGTTCATCGCAATCAACTCGCTCCCTACTTAAAATGCCTTAAACCACCGAAAAACTTCAGCTCTTGACAAAACACTCCGTAGGCCTGCTGAAGTTTGGCAAGAGTTTCCGTTGCACTGTGCTGAAGCAAAATCTGATAGTACTCCGCTGCTTGAAATTGATTCATTTTTAGAACACAACAGAAAAAATTATTTCACAAAAAAAAGCTACGGTCATCCAAATGACTCGAGCGGGTTCAAACTTGTACTGAAGGTAGATCAAATGCTCCCCTGTCTTCACTCCAAGGCCGGCGCCTACAGTGTTGCCACATGGAAAACTTGAAATGATGAACTAGCAGTGTGCAGGCAAACCTGTCACATTATCAAATATATCTAATTCATACAAATATATTAAGTTCCCTTTTAAAAACCTTCATTACAAAAAAGTCCTATTCCTACACCTCACATAGTTGATAATATCTCTGGGAAATTCCAAGTTATTTTCGTGGCTTAATGACAACTTGTCGCTCATTAAATTGTAGTTTGCTAACAATGATTATATTACACGAGAAAACGGTAGGGGTATCGTCATTCAGACGTCAATTATGGTGTTGGAGAATCATTAAAAATTAAATGTATATAATTTTTTCGATCACTTACCATAACGTAGTGCCGTTGCATTTCAGTCTTTTCGCTAGCTAATTTTTCACATTCTAGTTTTAACCTGAAACAGAAAAGTATCACTTCAACAACAAATAAAACAAAAATCGGAATGAAAGTATATACATATAAAAATGGCGTCAAGTAGGTAGACTTTATACTTCTCACGCAACGTCGTCATTAGTTCGTAAAAGAATATATTCAGCACAAGTTAGACCATATCGAAATAAGACAGCGCATAGACCTTATATCCTGGATAAAGCTATGCTTTCGTTCGTTGTCAGAAACATCAAGCTTAGGGCAGGCTGATGAGTTGTTGAAAAGCCCGAAACAGCCGTTACTGGTTGGGTGTCTTTGGTCGGACGTATGAATGTAGTATGAGTTAGACCCTCTGAGAAAAAAGTTAGTTACGAATATGCACAACAGAGAAACTCAACGGATCAAGTCCGTCAAACACGTCCGTTCAATTAGTCCATAGTATTAGAGAGCACCACACAAGCGAGGACACATTCTATTCGTCATTGTCTGTCAGAGCGGTCCGAAGGACCTTTGCTCTTGGTTAAAGTGTTGTAAGTCAGTAGGTCTGTCAGGTCTGGTTGCCCAGATACCAAACAAAGTCAGGGAGAAAGAAGGGAAGAAGAAAGGAAGGAATGAGGGAGAGTAAAAAAAAGAAGTGCGTCAATTTGAGGACACATATGAGCACCGGTACGCCGGCAACTGAAGTCAGCAGACGGAGGGCGCTTGTCGAAAACATTTTTCTATCATTTTGGTATAAACAGACGCGCGTGTAATGAAAATATTTCTTTATCATCCTAAACTTTGAGTGCACATGTACTGGGAATCTATGATGTGTATAATATGTCTAATAGGTGACATGATTTTTTGTGATTGCACATCACATTACATCCAAAAAGCATGTCATTTTCGCATTTTTTCGCGATTACAAAACTACGGCGGGGGGCGCACATGCGGGCCGTCAGCGATCTAGTTCTCTCCTACTGGTACACCAACAGGATTTTTGCTTTCCAAAGCTCTCCTCCGCGATGCCGCCTCGCGGTGTGCTTGCAATGACAGACCCGCCTGACTTCGGCCACCCGTCCTAATCGTGTCGAATTTCGTACATCCAGAACTGGCCGATACGACCGATCCTTTGTCCCGAGGGTATCGAGATTGTGGAATAATCTACAAGAGGAGGCTTTTCCCAAAACAGGACCCGTGGGACTTCCATCAAACATTCTTCAATCCCTTAATTACCTTCAACCCTAGTACCACCAGAGTTTAAATGACGTATAGCTACATATTGCTTTCTGCTTGTGAGAAAAGTCCAAAGCCATTCTAAAGGCTGGTTTTTTATGCCATAACACGCTCGCCTATTCAGAACAGTATCATGTTCGACACAGTCGACCCCAACAGGGCTCGTCATCAACGAAGTGAACAACTTCATCAAAAAATGTATGGATAACCGAGTTGGTGGATTTAGTATTTTTATACTAAGTGACATATAAATCCGAACACCCAGTTTAAATGGTTTTATTTTAATAAAAGTTGGTGAATGTATTTATCTTACTGTAAATAACAAGTGAAAAAATTTTCAGCCTTATCAGTTGGACGTTCCGGTTTTTATACTGCTCTTTTTTAATTCACTAACGCTCTAAAAATGAATATTTCAGCCGCAGTAAAGAATCAATGTTGGCGGATTTTGGTTCTTGACATCCTTTACGATCGGTTACGATGCCTAGAGTACGGAGACCTGTACGATTTCGTCAACTTAGTGAGTTTGATAGGGGCCGTATAGTGGGACTTCGGGAAGCTGGACTTTCTTTTAGGGCAATTGCAGTTAGAGTGCAAAGAAGTGTAGACACTGTGGTTAGGTGTTGTCAGGCATGGCTTCGAGAAGGCCGTACGCAAAGAGCAAGGGGCACTGGACGCCGCCGTAGAACAACAGACCGTGAAGATCGCCTTAAGGGACCGTTTCTCCAGTACCAGGTCCATTGCAAATGAATGGTTTGCAGAACACGGAAGACCTATTGGCAAGCGAAGTGTTTACCGACGAATGAGGAGTTTTGGCTAGTTTTCATACCGGCCACACTGGGTCCTCCCTTTAACTCGAGAACACCGACGTAATCGCCTTGAGTGGTGCAGACAACGGTCACTCTGGGATCAGGAATGGAACAGTATTGTCTTTAGTGACGAGTCTCGATTTTGTTTAGGCATGCACGATGGTCGTGCCAGGGTTAGAAGGCGACGTGGTGAAAGGAGGAATCCACAGTTTTTTGTTGAAAGACATGTTCATCACACTGTTGGAGTTATGCTTTGGGGTGCTATAGCTTATGGTTCCAGGTCACCTTTAATCTTCATCAGAGGTAACATGAACGCACAGCGTTATATCCACGAAGTTCTAGAACCCCATCTTTTACCCTATCTTGACACCCTGGCAGATCCAACTTTCCAACAAGATAATGCCCGACGACATGTTGCAAGAGTCACAATAGACTTCTTTCAACATAATGATGTCACATTGTTACCATGGCCACCAAGATTTCCCGACTTATCCCCAATTGAGCACGTGTGGGAAATGATGGGTAGAAGATTGCTCAATTTGCAACGTCCTCCTCAGACTCTAGAAGCACTTCGAGAGGAGTTGGTGGTTGCCTGGAATGAGATACCACAGGAGGACATTGACCACCTGATCAGAAGCATGCCTAGGCGCGTTGGAGAATGCGTAGCACATCAGGGTGCATCCACACATTATTAAAAGTCAAAGGGCTTTAAAGCAGTGCAATCATTTTGAAATTTTTTATCATTTACTTATTATGCTTCATTAAGTACTTATACAAAATTTTATTAAAATAAAACCATTTAAACTGGGTGTTCAGATTTATATGTCACTTAGTATATATAGCGAAGCAGCCGCTTAGGCAGAAGCCTAAGTGCCAATACACCGTTGCTGCTGTGAGGATTCCAAAGAATTTTTGTTAATCGCCTTTATGGCCTCCTTGATTTTCATAGTTTTCTACTGTTCCGTGTCAGCGCTCTATTTTGAGGTTATGTCACAAATATCTATTTGCATCAAATTGCTCATGCTTTTGATTTAAATCATGTGTGTTATCAGCCTGAAATTTCCTACAATTCAAAAAGAAAACATAACTTCACAATAGGAGAGCGCTGACGCTGACATCGAACAGCTGACATCTAGAAATACCCCACCCCAGCCTTTCTGAAAGAGAATAAAGACTCTGGCAATTGTAGGAACGACTGACGATTCGACCCTAAAAAGCTGTGGATCGTACAGGAAAGGAAGTTCTTGATATATAAGAGGAACAGCGTCGGAACCAAGATTGATCCCTGGAGGAACACCGCGTTGACGTTGTGGGATGAAGAGGAGAACCCGTTAACTTCGATGGATATCTTGTGGCCAAAGAGAAAGTCAGCCACCCATCTGAAAAGTTTCTCTAGGAGGCCATAGGATGGAAGTTTGAATAAGAGGCAGCGAGCCAAAGTTAGTCGAACGCTTTCCATGTTTTAGCTCGTTGATTAGCTTGTTTTCCTCGACAAACTTCAGTAGTCGATTCAGAAATCCATACTCCAGTAATTTAGAAAAAGAGGAGCATAAAGTAAGAGGCCTATAATTCCCCATTAAATGCATGACATGTTTTTTACATAAAGCTAAAATCTTCCCAGTTTTCGACATATCGGGAAACTTACTGTTCCTACAAGCTGACAAGTGTCTTTCTGTACTTTTTGTCTGACGCTAATATCTATCGATTGGCCTACCAGATATTCTTCTTCAACTTCCTCAAGTTAATTTATCGGTTCATGATTTGACTGATCATTCTGTATAGCGTCAGGGAGCGTCTCCGTCGCCGGTCGGTAAAGTGCGGCCATTACACTAATTATAAAATTGACATCGCGTTACTTGCGCGTCGTCGTCTACGAACAAACGCTAAACGAAACGCTCGTTCGCTGGTAGTGGCGGCTCAAATGTAATATCACAGCCGACGTCAACTACGAGCCGTGAACAAAGAAATCTGGCAACGTAGGTGGTAGTGTTACTCCCGCCGCTCAAAACGCTGAGAAAACATAACCTTTTCAATTTGTGATTTTGGAATCGCAGAGGCTGTAATTAAGAGATAAGCTTGTTTTCTAAACTTCAAAGTGTGTGTATGTGTTCAAAGTGATCGGTGACTATAATATATGAGAAATAGACTCCAGTTGTAGTGCTTCTGTGCTTTAAAAATAAACTAAGATGTGTGACTGTGGCTGTTCGCGCCTCAGGACGCTAAGGATTTCAACTATTGAAAACGTGCAAATTCTGGTTGTATTTTTCAAATTTCAAATAAAAATGACATGGCTAAAACTGTTTTAGCCTTCAGCATTTGGAAACATAACAGAAATTATCAAATTACTAACAGTTTCAAATCTAACAGGTGATGAAATGACACCTTTGGTTGAACATGTGATAAATTTAGTTCAAAAATGTGGATTTGAAGTTATTTGTGTTGTTACTGATAATCACCGAATTAATAGAGCAATGTTCAGGAAATTAGCAAAGGATTCATCAGAAAATTATTCTATTCCAAATCCACATAATCCTGATAAGAACATATATTTAACTTATGATGTTGTGCATATTTTCAGAATCAGAAATAATTGGATTAATTTAAAAAACCTAGACAAAACTTTTGTATATCCTAATTTTGACAATACTGATATTATTCAGTATGCTAAATTTGAAAACATTCGTGCTGTATATCAATTGGAAAAAGAAGCTGTAGTAACGAAAGCATATAAATTAAATTATAAAACATTGCATCCAAATTCATTTGCAAGGCAAAATGTAAATTTTGTAGATAATTTATTCCATCACTCAACAATAGCTGCTATGAAGGAATTAAAGTTTAATGATGCTGCACACTTTTTGGAAATAATCAGGAATTGGTGGGATATTGTCAGTAATATAAGTGTAATAAAAGGAGAATTGAAGCGAAACGAATTTTGTAAGCCTATTACCAATAAATATGATTATAGAGTACAATTTTTTAAAAAATTCCTGATATGGTTAGAAAAATGGCATAATCTAGAGAATAATAATGGACACCTGACACCAGAAATGTATACAGCTCTATATCAAAGCACGCTGACTCTACTTAATATAATTGAATATTCATTTAATCAATTTGACATTGAGTATGTATTGCCTGGAAAATTCACCACTGATAATTTAGAAAAACGATTTGGCAATTATAGACTTTTATGTGGCTGCAATTACAATGTGTCATATGATGAAATTTTAAATGCTGAAAAGAAAATACGGCTGAAGCATATTTTCAATGAAAAGAAATCGTCATTTTCTTTAGCAGAAATTAAAACAAGGCTCCAAAACTGCTTAGAAACTCAAGAAAATTTTGATTTCTTGGATACCAAACAAAATCCTGAAGTTTTGGATATATTCAATGAATTATTTGAGACAAATTACTTAGCCAATTGTGACATAGAGGATAGTACTAAGACTTATATATCTGGATATGCTTCACACGCTATCTCTAAAAACCTAAACTGCGAGATATGCAAATCGCTAATAGTTAAAGAAAAAGGTTCATTAACAACAAATGTTTATTTTGATTATTTGCAAAGAGGAGGACTGTCAATTCCAACCAGTTATGTACCAATCATATTCTACCATATGTATGCCATTTTTGAATCTATTATTAATGTAGATAGATTGGAAATTTTCTTCTTGAAAAGCAATAATCAAAAATTTATTTTGTCAGTTAACCTTGCTCAGCATTCAGTCTGACTTTGTTTACAGTGAATTTTCTTTAACTTGCATCTGTGGCCGCAATTATGCAGATATTTTATCTAAGCTTTTGTCTATTTTTTTAAACATAATTTTGAATGATTATGTAAAATTGAAAAATAACAGTAAAACTGAAAGTAAATGTATTAAAAACAAACAGGTAACTCCACATTTCCAAGCTGGGCCTGTTGGAACACAGTGTGCTGACAAAGAAAAACGTAAACTAAATACTTTTAATTAGGTTAACTGCATTAGCGACTCATATATATCACGATTATCTCGTATTTTTAAATTTTTTAGAGCTATTTCATATTCAGATGATTTGTATTGAATCGAACTGTCCTCTTTTCCAAAATTAAATTTAGTTCTTGAACGTTACACGGAGACGGAGCACACAGCCGCAGCCGGCCGACGTTCACAGGTAGCACTACCATGCCGTCCGAGCGCGGTGTTGCCTTTCTTTCATCACGGCTCGTAGTTGACGTCGGCTGTGGTAATATTTAATCCTCTCCCTCGTCTCTCTTCATCTTTCGTTGATCTCTTGGTGTTTTTATTACGTTCTTATCTGAGTAATTGTTTTCGCGGAACGAGAGCGCGAAAGAGACGCCTCGCGACATCACAAGAAATGACAACAACAGCGGCGGAGCAACGGGAAAGGAAGTTGAAATCATAATGATAGAAGACGTTCATATAACAGCAAGTAGTGTATTTAATACAATAGTTCCTAAAACTCAGGTAATAAAATGCCATCAAGTAAGATGACATTAAGCTTTCTGTTTTAAAAAATCGTGTCGAGTAGGTTGACTCTGCACTTCTTACGCACAGCCATCATCACTCCATAAAGGATTAATGTCTAAGAGCTGGCTACATAGGGCAACGGGTCACTCGGTAAAGTCTGAATTTTGTCAGTTACAGGCTTCTTCTGTTACCAACATAGCAAGGGGCAGGCCGTCAGAAGTCAGCCTGGAAGTAATAAGTGAGGGTGCAATTTTTTCATGAAAATTTTTTGATTAGGTACAGAGCTGAAAATTGGCACCAGCATAGGAGATGGTATTAGAAAGTATGGAAAAAATTGTCAGAAGAATAGGCGGAAGATAAAGGGCCGTCAGAAGTCACCAATGTTGCAAAAAATTTCGCCAAAATTTTGTCACTAGTTTACACTTCTGACATTTTGCGTACTTACTCTATAATCCAAATTAAAATTACTTGCAAATCGTCAGAAGTCTAGGTGGAACAATAACGGAGATATTATCAACAGTAACAGTGTCGGAGCTCCACTCGGACCATCATTATAACTAGTTTTTTTAATCAAGTTCATTTCTGACGATTTGTGAACATAATTTATAATGTTTCAACATACTATTGCTCAACTGTCAGAAGTAAATTCGGAAGACATTCCGAATTATTAACCAATTAATAATTCAAAAGGTTAAAAAATATGATTAATTTTATTCAATGAGTGCTTTTAACCACCAGTATAGGAGATGGCATAAGAAAATAGGGAAAAAATTGTAACTAGGTACACTTCTGACATTTTGCATACTTACTCTATAATTAAAATTGAAATTACCTGCAAATCAATCGTCAGAAGGCTAGGTGGAAGAATAACGGAGATGTTATCAATAGTAAGAGTGTCGGAGCTCCACTCGAACCACCATTATAAATTGTATTTTATTTTTTTTCCATCAAGATCAATTCTGACGATTTGTGAATATAATTTATAATGTTTCAACAATTCGGAAGACACTGTTTGTTTTATATGATAACATGAAAATGTTTTTTATTTGTACGTCTAATACAATACTACTAACCAGATACCTATACTAATGAATAGCGAATATTAATACTAATTAATCAATATTTAAACAAACATCCAATGTAAAATTAGTATGTGTCATAACCATCCTTTTCCATATCGTTATCAAATTCAAGGTCATCGTCGCTGTTATATATGGTTTCATCAGCGTCAGCTAAAAGTACAAATTAGTAATTCAGTTTAGTGTATAAACTGACGAAATTAAATTCTAAATTACCTTCCGAATATTCTCTATCAGTGAGAATGTCTTTGACAAATGGTGGCAATTGTGGTCCTTCAAACCATTTGAAATCATAGCTGGATCCATCCAATATCCATCCGCAATTCTCGGCGTCCAATTCATATGAATCAAACGAAGTCGCGTTTGTCCATATATTTGCGATGAAATGTGTCCTCTCCATATGTTGACGTCATTCAATATAGCAAGGTGGCAAGCAAGAAGCATACCGAAATTTTTCAATTGTTTTTTTTTTAAAGGTTCATTTACATTTTTTATTGTATAATTTTGATGGAACAATTCACATCGGAGGTGATTCACTTTATAGCATGATTTAACCCCCTACATATCACAAACAAATGACTCAATGATCGAGAAAGTATTTTCTTTATTTGCTCCGGTATTTCCTAAATTAGCGAATGCATTTTGGTACTCTTTTGATTTCAAAAGCATTTTATAAGGACGTTGCTTTCCTTTCCTATAGAATGAGGGATTATAGTCGCATCCAGTTAAAGCGTGAAATCCCGGTAATGCTTTGCTGGAACATTTAATGTAATATTTTGTTTTCATTTTGATTAGAATTATTTATATCAGTTTTAATGCGACCGAGTGTTTTAATTTATTTTAGAATTGCTTTTCTCTATCTTTATAGTTCCACCGATGGTGATAATATCAACACATCCCGAGATATTGTTACATTTTGGGACAGCGCTGCGGTCGGAAAATGTAACAAATACCATTACGTAATACAACATATCGAAGCGGGACGATACTCCCCTACGAGCGCTAGATGGCTAATGACCAATATCGCTCATCTATGATCATGGAGGTGGAAACCTTACGTTGAAATGTACAAGATGCGGTGTTATCAAACAAACCAATGATGCAATGTTGCAAAATTTGTGGCCATCCTGACCTTTCATTTCGACCTAAAACGGAGGACCAAACGATCACGTAATTGTGCAGATTGTTGCAGAAATTCAAAATTTTCAGGCCACTTTAGCACTAGAAAATACCGAAAACACTGAGATTAACGAAAATAGCGGTCGCACACACGCAGTCGCGAGACATATAGAATACCTAAAACGTGTAAGTAATGTATGAAATATTATTTGTTTAATACTTTGCCTAGGTATTTATTCTATACAATACCGAACGCGCAGCCGGTAATGTATGAAAAAGACAAGAGCAAGGAACAGGTTATACGTACCGGCAGACAGGCAATAAACGTGTTGCGTACTTGTAAGCAAAAAAATTACATTCTGTTACTTGACGCCAAAATAATTTTTAGTTTCACATTATTTTACTGTGATTTTACTGTAGTAACAGAAAAGTGCTTTTTGTACCCTTTTCATACAGCTTATTTTTAAGGAGCACTCTAATTATTAATTTTAATAAAGTTGTTTGTAAATAATATAACTTGTTTCATTTTCACGTCATCTTATAGGTATCTCGATTAACATTGATAAATTTAGACCAATATCTATTTATTTTACACATTGCCGGTGGAACAGCAGGTACTCTATACAATCCCTAGGAATTGTATTCATTTCCTAGGTAAAGTATTCAATGGATAATAATATTCATAATATTTCATGCATTGCCTGGGCAACCTAGGTATTCTATACATTACCTAGCTTTTGTATAGAATACCTAAATTGTACAGATTACCGGTAACATTATATATACAAACTTCTCTCTCGTACACATTGGACTCAAGCCTTCAGACAAATTTGGTTCTCAGTATATATTATCAAGAACAACTGAGTGAACCTCTCAAAACGACTGGGCGGGCATGTCGCTCAAATATATAATATACGATAGGGCGTCCTCAAAGCTGACACCAATGCCGAAACCAAACTCCTCACTAGTCAAGTGGTCATGTAATAGGTATTCCAAACCCTTCTTGTTGATGCACTTTGCTTATCACACACAGCGAAGAATAAATTCTAAACTTGTTTGGTGCAATCCTCGCCCTTTCAAAGTGTATAGGCTTGTAAATAAAATGTAAACAATAACGATGACTTAAGCTAACGAATTCACAATCATCTACTGCAATTATGCGTAAACCATTTCGCAATAGGCCGGCTCACCAACTTCTATTATTTCTTCCGCCCGTCGTCGACCGTACAACCGTACGATCTGATGACCTCTGAAGTAGAGAAAACAGCATATTCCTCCATTGTTATTTACCTTACGAGCATCGAAGAATGTCAGATATGCATCAGATGAAAGCGGACGATAAACTAGACTCGTTATTTGTCTCTTATTGCAGCATTGTGTATACCAGTATTAAGGAATGCAGTCTTCAGTACATTCATTGCGACTGCTGCAGATGGTTACATACAACAGGATAGCGCCCATTCTAGGATCTTGATGCATTTGATCTGGTTGAAATTCATTATCGTTATACAGGGTATTTCCGAATCGCTGGGCAAACACAGATCGATTTTTTGAAGCCCTTTAAGTTTATTTTTTGCAGAATTTTGTGTGAATCTTTACGAAGATATGCATTTTCTTATCAGCAGCTCCTGGTAGAATGCAATTGTTGAGCTACATCACGCCACTATCGCAAGTAGTACATTCTCGTAGACTGATACCTGCTACTGTCAAAATGGTTTTTTTTGACCACATGTGGAAGCGGAGGTGTCCGACAAAAAGCAATATCGGTCGGTGATTCAATTCTTGCGCAGCGAAATCAAAGAGCGGTTGGATGCTGTGTACGGTGACCCTTCTCCTTCGATGGCGACCGTCAAAACAACACAAAACAAACAACGTAACAAAAATCCACGACCTCGAATTGGCAAACCGCTAACTGAAGGTGCACGAAATAGTTGAGACAGTAGGCATCTCAAAAGACCGCGTGGGTCATATCCTGCATGAAATATTGGGCATGAGAAAGCTGTTTGCGCGATGGGTGACGCTGTTTAAGCACAATCTGAAGGAGTTTTTGCGTATTTTCGAGACCGTCAACGAAACAGGGATCCACTGATACACACCAGAGACTAACGAACAGTCGAAACAGTGGAACTAAACCCGGCGAACGTGCTCCAAAGGTGATGGTCACCGTCTTCTGGGCGCAAAACGCTCACAGCGCTCTATGTTGGATTATTGGGCCGATTCGACACCGAATTGGAGAAAAAACGGCCCCATTGGGCGAAGAAATAAGTGCTCTTCCACCATAACAACACACCAAGTCACACCTCTGCCATTGAAACGGTCAAATTGGTCGAATTAGGCTTCGAACTGCTGTCCCATCTCCCGTAATTTATTCCAAACTTGAAATAGTCATCCGCCAGGCAGAAATTTGAGTCGAATGAGGTTATCGCCGCCGTGGAGGCCTACTTTGCAGACCTCCAGAAAACGTATTTTTCAGACGGGTTAAAAAAAGTTGGAACATCACTGGCTGAAGTACTGAAGTATATCGGCCCGCCCTCGTAAGTGCTTCCATAATTCTACTAGAAGTACTGGATATGTAAATTAGTAACCTAAGGCGTTTTATATCCGGGGATCGAGCAGGCATTAGACCAATTCTTGAACTGACGAAATAGAGCAACAGAGAGAGTATGGGCGTGATTATGTCGCATTTCGGGAACGTATTATTTTGCTGAAAATGAATGCATTCACAAGCTAGTTTGACAAATGTCAACAACTGTCACAATCATTCTCCATTCTAACCTTGTTCAAGAATAGGGGACCAGTTCTCCTGGACCTGTGGTTCGATATCCGTGTGATTCTCAGAAGCAACCGCATTAGTCTTCTTATTTACTAGTCTATGACCACGATTGCATTGCAACGGAATGTATTCGCTCATTTTCAATGGTTTTTGTGGAATAAGGTTTGCATCGGTGTTGCTTCAGAATAGAAATTAGTTGACCGTACTATCATGTCACCCGTAGTTGGGCCGTTACCTAGCAGCGATTAGATGAGAACAGTTGTACCTGTGGCCGTCATTTATGTTAAACATAGGTCAATTTATAAATAGTGGACGGTAAAGTCACTTTACCGCCCTAGGGCATAAGGAAGTATGTTGAGTGAAAAGTGGGGCTTAACGCCCGAAAGATCTAATCGTAATGTACACTTTTTCTCCAGCTCGCAAATAAAATAATTTAAGAATCCATAGACCATCAATAATTTCATCACCACTGGTATATATTAACATTCATGCTATAACCAGATGCATCTCCACCAGTTTAACGAAATTTAAAATTATCACCAGTATCAAAATGCTAAAAAGCAGATTCGCTCTTCCGTAATCCTATTAACTCCCTCATAATAACACCGAGGTTTTCTCGCGTTCCGCATATATCGACCGCTCTGAACTACACGGCTCACAGTCAGGATGGCCGAGTGGTCTAAGGCGCTGCGTTCAGGTCGCAGTCCACTCTGTGGGCGTGGGTTCGAATCCCACTTCTGACAAATTGTTTTTAGTTTTTTTACGTAAATATGCTTTCTAAAATACGTGTAATGTACAGAAATATTAAAAATTATGAGAAGTTTTGGTAATACAGGATAAATAATTTGAATGTAGCCCAGTTACAAACAATGTTACGTTTTTTCTTAGGGACCGAGCTCCTCTTCTCAGCAAAGTAAGCAAATCTCTTACCCCCCCCTCCCATGCCTACGTAAACATTTTGGCACATGGTACAATTTGAAGCAAGTGTTGGCTTTCACGCACATGTTCTCAATATCATTTAATGTCTGGAAAATCAGGAAGATCTGGCTCGCCTGACCCAATATACTTTGCAGTAGTAGCATGATAATCATTAATTTCAAATGATCTCCATACCTCTGCTAATACATTTTCGGCAAACTCGACATTATCTTGGTAAATATTCAAATATAATGTCACGTTCATCCAAATGAGACCCAATATGGTCACTAGGCAATATCAAACAAGCCAGTTCCCGACTAAGAGAAGCCATTCGTTCTGCGCTCTACTCGGTTATACAAGTTTCTACCAGGAGCATTAATTTGCTGTAGCTAAGGTTCAAAGCGAGTAAGCGTGTCCTTATTTGAGGAATCTCTGGAGATGCGTTTCGCTTTCGAGCATAGACAAGCAGGATTGCTATATGCGTTCAAATTAATATCGACTAAACTTTGTAAAAAATCTGAAAATAAACATTGCTGACGTAATCACCATCCCTCATGACAACATAAATAAATATAGCGAAGACACCTCCTACCCCCTTCAGTGCTTACGTATGGTCCTATAAATGAGTTGCACATGTTTGCATGAATTTTAAATTAATATAAAATTTACTTACGTATGATATTGTGCTTGTAGGAAATTGAATTCTTCTTTTATCCTTTCTAATGTATCCGCTATTGTAAACTTTAGTTGACCACCCTGAGGTGGAGGACCCTGTAAGAAAAAAGGAAAAAATCTATCAAAAAGAAATCTCTCGCTAACAAATGCGGCAATGTCTAGAACCGCCTGGGGTAAGCATTCTCGATACCAAAGACGTCCAGCTTCTACAAAGCGATAAACGAGCATGAAGTTATTTGTTGTTTTGGATGTACATACACGTCACCCTTCTGGGTGGGTTTTCGAAGTCGTTTGGCGTTTTCGGGGCGACGACACACAAATTTAAATAAATGCATATCATGAGAAGTTTGCTACATTTTATGCTCACTTAATCATTATTCAAGCTTCTTTCTTTAGCAGGTAACTGTAACAGACTGCATCTCAGATGTAAAAAGATTTGTTTTTTGGACGTCTTCCTTACGTAGCTGTTTATCCATTTCAGAATCGTTTTGGAAATATTAAATAACCCTTGTAAGTAACGATATAAAATTCAGATATTTTGGGATATAATGAATTAATAAGACGATCCAACATTTCTATACTTTGTAAGTGCCAAGGAGTACTTCAAGGCAAAATCTTTATAAGCCATATTAAGTGATAAATAAATACAACCTCTTGTCGTTATTTTACATAGTAGTTTAAAGGCGGAGAGCTTGAAGTAACATATAATGTACAAATCATCCCATAAATAAGCATTTTTTTGAGCCACGTATTATAATATTAGGGGTCCTGTTGGCCCAAAACATGAATTCAAATGAAAAAAGTGAAATTTTCATAAAATACTAAGAAATAGCGAGTTTATGCATAAAAAAGTGAGTTAATTTTCTGAGAAATATACAGGGTGATTGGAAATTCGACCTATTCTCTGAAAGTGGTGATTCTAGAGGTTATTTGTGATAAATTAATCCCCATCAACTGGGGGGTCGGAAATGAGCGGTTTCCTAGATATCGGCATTTCAAGATTTTTTAAGAATTTTGTGCTTACTGAACAATACAATTCTTTTTTAAAAAATCTACTCATTTCTTGGAACTGATTGATGGATTTCTGAGAGCTGTGGAACTAGCAAATAATTTAAATAAAAATGATATACCAAAAGTTTGAAACTGTTAGAAATAAAAGGCTATTAATGAAGAGATTTTCATTTGTGTTTATTATTTCCGAAAATCAACATAAGTCATTTGAAATAAAATGTATGACAGTCGACGTACAAATTACAAAATTAATTACAGAATTTCATAAACTTTTATCAATCAATCAATCAATTCTTTATTCATGTCACAATACATAAAATATGTTTACATAAGTCAGTAGATCAAATGAGAATTGCATTAGAATTAAAACAAAGCGAGTGCTAATGATCATAAAAAATTACAAACAAGTACACCAGCACTCAAAGATATAACGCTAACATAACATATTCAGATTTATAGTTAAAATTTATGTCTTAAAAACTCTTCAAACGTGTAAAATGAGTTATTAATAAGAATTTTCTTGATTTGAACTTTAAAATCTTTAAACGGAAGCGATTTTAAGCCATCTGGAAGTACATTAAAAAATTTGACCGCCCAATAACCAGGTCCATCTTGACACCTTCTCAGTCGCCAATAAGGAGGTACGAGATTGTTCTTATGCCTAGTATTGTGCTCATGGACGTCCCCATGAGTTACATAGTTAGAGTTTCTTTTAACGAATAGTAGATTTTCAAAAATATATAAACAAGGCACAGTAAGGATTCCCAACTTGACAAAGGTATCTCTGCAATCGTCCCTGTAGCCCAGACGGCTCACAACCCTAACTGCTCTTCTTTGCAAGGCGAACAGTCTATGGATCCCTGAAGAATGCCCCCAAGCCAGAATGGCGTAGGATATATGTGAATGGCAAATGGCAAAGTAAGCCATTCTCAATATTTCTACAGAAACACAAGAAGACAAACTCCGTAGCACATATATACCTTTGGTGGCCTTTCCAGCAACACTGTCAATGTGAAGGCCCCATTGCAATCTTGGATCCAAAGTAACCCCCAGAAAACTTGGCTTCACCAACCAAATCACTGTCTCCAGGCAGGCTTCGCATGGAGAACACCATTCTCTTTGTCTTATCTTTATTTAGCAACAGCTTATTGGAGCAAAACCACAGCTCAGCCTCATCCTGCGCAGCCAGAGACTGTGCCATTGAGCGCTCAAAACTGTTAGCGGTGTGAGAGACGGTCGTATCATCCGCGAACAGAGTAAAGTTTGCAATATTGTTATTGAGAGGTAAATCATTTATGTAAGTTAAAAAAAGAATTGGGCCCAAGATGGAGCCCTGTGGAACGCCAATATTAACACTTCGCTCCGCTGATGTCACTCCATCACATCTCACCACCTGAGTTCTATTACTAAGGTAAGACTCAATTAGTTTAATGGAATCATAACTAAAGTTGTAAGCAAGGAGCTTTTTTAAAAGGATGTCATGGCTCACACAATCAAATGCCTTACTAAGATCGCAGAAAAGAACCGTGTTATACCCTCCTCCATGGAAAGCATCAATTATAGAAGAAATCAGGTTAAGTACACCCATAACAGTGCTCTTACCCTGGCGAAAACCAAACTGATATTGTGAAAATAATTCATTTTCCTCAAAAAAGGTTACCAGTCTCAAAGCCATACATTTTTCAAAGATCTTAGAGATAACTGGAAGAAGGGATATAGGTCTGTAGTTCTCTGGTGAATCAACATTGCCGTTCTTAAAAATAGGTGTGACACTAGCTCTCTTTAGAACAGTTGGAAAAATATTTTCTCTAAGACAAATATTAATCAGTCGTGTTAGAGGGATCAAAATTATGTTCTTTATACATTTTACAATTTTTAAATTGAAACCAAAAATATCTTTACTGTTTTTATTTTTGAGATTATCTATTACATCGCGAACTTCGTTAAATGTGACTTCAGAAAAAAAAAACAGAGGGATGTGATTTACTATAATACCTGCTATGTTACAAAAAAAATTATTAAAGTCATCAGGTGACAGGTCACTGCTCCCAGGGCACTTATTACTCTTACCTCTTTTTTTGTTAATGATATCCCACATGGTTTTAGCAGGATTACTTGAGCTCTTTACAAGGTTGTCATTAGCATTTATCTTAGCTTTTCTTATTTTATTTCTATAATAGATTTTTGTAGTTTTTATAATACTGGTCACTCACAAAACCATACTGCCCTTTCATCTCTCTCAAAAACCTCAAATGTTCCCTCATTGCCCTTAGCTCGGTATTAAACCAGGAAATATTATTGCCCTGGTCGGATCTTACCACATAAGTTTTCTTTGGAAAAGAGTATGTATAGGCTTCTTGAAGAATATCCATGAAGTGGCTAAACTTTTGTTCACCGCTGGTACTATCAACAGTAATGAAATCTCAAGATATCTCCGACAACCTACTGTGTAACATAAACAAACCTCTTTGTGTTACTGGTCTATACATTTTTTTATTTCGAGTAAAACCTGTGGTTTCACAACCAAGAAATTTAACCAGCTGACCTTTATGATCTGATATTCCAATATCACATACCCGAGAGCCACACAGCTCCATCGCACTACTAAGGAAAACATTGTCAAGACAGGAGTCCCCACGAGTTGGTTCAAAGATTGTTCTTTCTAAGCCAAAGCTAGCGAGAAGGTCACACAATTTACTTGTATTAACATCTAATGTGTTGAAACTTACATTGAAATCCCCAGCAAGAATAATTTGCCTATTCGTACTCAATTGTATTAATATTTCCTCCATTGATTCCAAGAAGGTATCAAAATTCCCTGAAGGAGATCTGTAAATAGTTAAAACATAAACATTCAGACTCTGACAATAAACCACACAGTACTCAATACATTTCTCAATATAAAAGGCAGGATTAATACTTATAACACATGAATTAAATTTATTTTTGGTAAAATTTGCAGTTCCTCCACCTGTGAAGTCCTTCCGTTCAGAAGACGCTCTCATCATGTATCCCTGCAAATGGACAACTTCCATTTCTTCTTTGGTCAACCAATGTTCTGTCAGGCACAGTACATCAATGTCCTCATCAACAAGAAAGGCTTCCAACTCATCTATTTTTCTTCTTAGGGATCTCACATTTATATGCAGAATCTTTACTTCCTGCTGTTTAGGTTTTCCTTTACCATATTTTGGCGCTGCAGGTTCCGAAAATGGTTTATTAGGATGCCCCTTGGCCACAGATCCGGACATAAATATTTATCAATGTCATCATGAGGAACAGTAAGTCGAAATGAGCTGCAGTACTTTTCTTTCTTGGTTTTCATTTTTTCGCAGGTGTATTCATTAAAGTTGTTTTCTTTCAGAAAATTTTTCACGCTTTCGCTGGTAACTTCTGGTGCCAGGCCAGATAAAAACAAAGATGATACTCTGGATGCTGGTCTAAGGCTGCATATATTTACATTGGAGCCTCTCAAAGGTTCAGGTCGACTGGATTTATCAACAGGTCTGTTTCTGACCGAGATTTTATTTTTATTTCGGTTTCTAACCTCTACCCATTTGTCTTCTTCTGAATTCACGATGACAGGGGAGTTGGCCGCAGGCAGCGCGCCACTGTCGTCAACTGGTTCAGCACTAAGATTTTCCAGAATTACGATTTCGTTGTTTGCAACCGCATTATGGATTTTGCGAGGTTCCTCGTTAGATGTCACTGAATCCGATGGATGTTTGATATTTTCGTATTGTTGGACCTTTTTGTTTAGGTAATCAACTCTATCTTCAAGGAAATGCACCTTTTCTCTCAAAAGTTGACTGTTTTCTTCCGCGATTCGATTTTTGCTTTGCAGTTCTTTCACCAGCGTTCTTAGAACATCCAACTCCGTTGAATCTTCACAGAGCAGCATGTTTACACTCTCTCTTCTAACCTTGCTTGATTCGTGCATACAATTGGTATTTTTCAACTCGCCTGCCTGCTCCAGACAAGCAGGATGAAACGAGTTATTACACTTTTTGCACTTCACTACGTTCACAACTTTTTTTTTACAGTGTAGGCACAGTATGATGTTCTTTTTTTCATTCTTTTTAAGAGACGAATTTTCAGACGACTTCTCACTTTCCGCCATCTTCCGCCAACCGGAGAGAGACAGTACAAATTTAACTTTTTCAGGCATATCCTGGAAAAAACCGTACGAAGGGTACTGTAGGTACAACTAAATTTTTTAATTAAATGAGCTCGGTAAAGTTTGAAATCTAATTATTTAAAGAAAAACATGTACTTTATAAAGAATTAATGAAAGAAATACAACGTGGTACTTAAAAACTATAAACCTTGTTCAAATTGCCTGCCACTGTTACTTAGCCTAGGACGTAGTTGGGTCACTGTCACTTTTGCTGAAAGAGTGCGTTTCATCTCGTCGGTGGCTGCCAAAATCCTCTGCCTCAAATCTTCGATATCTTCAACGGATGTATTGTACACTAGTTGTTTCATGTGACCCCGAATCTGAAAATCGCAAGACCGGCCACGGCGGTGGGCCTCCTCGACCGATCCATCTCTGCGGATAGTTTTCACCAGCCATTGTCGTACACCTCGAAAATAATGGGCTGGGCAGCCATCATGCTGGTATATCATATTGATTCTCCTAGCTAGCGGGACATGTTCTAGTAATGCATCAGCTTAATTTCTTAAAAAGTTTTCACAGTGGTGCCATTTAAATTGTCCGGCAAGAAAAAAGGTCCAATCAATTTATTATGTATAATTCCCACCCAAACGTTTAACGAGCATCTTCTCTGGTGCTTGCCTTCCTTGAATTGTTTTGGATTTTGAAGCTTAGGGGCCCAATAGTGGGCATTGTGGTAATTTGTAATACCATCACGATCGAATTTCGATTCATCAGTACAAAGGATATTTTTGAGGTAGTCTGGGTTTTCAATATAGGCATGAATTAAGAATCTACAAAAGTCAATCCTTCGTGCAGGGTTGCCCTCCTCCATAGCATGCAGTGGAGTGTAATTGTATGGATAAAGTTGCGCTGTATGAGCAATAAACCGGGATTTCCATTGGGATATGCCAAGTTGCCGTGCCACTTGTCTAGTTGACACAGTGGGGTCTGGTCGAAAACACTCTAAAGTTTCTTCTTCTTCGTCAGCATTATGGATGGCAGGTCTGCCAGCGTCTAGTTGTTGTCGATGAACCGAGCCAGATTCTCGAATGCGTCGGTAAGTAGTACCAAACACGCTTATATCAGATCAACGCCGCGCCGGTAGGGAAACGCCTTTGGTAATCCCTTCGTGCTGCAGCAGAGTCACCATTACAAAACCCGTAAGAATACATAATGTCGGCATATTCCTCATTTTCGTACGCAGCCATTACACATACAGACAATTTGCAGGAATGTTTAGCAAGATCACAACACGATACAACACGTCTGAATTCCAAAGATTGTTGGTACTAAGCGATAAACAAACTGTCGGTCATGACGCATCAGGAACCTCATTGGACACTCCGATGGGCACACCTGAATACTTACGGAGTTAAACGAGTCAGTTTGACACATAGAAATACGATGCATTTTATTCCGAGAAAGCTGTTTTGTGAAAATTGGATTTACGAAATCTACTACCTCTAATCGATGGCTGCTGTTTTTTTTTCAATTGCTTGAAATAGTTAATAAGATTTGTATGGTTTTGGAAAGCTCATGAAATTCTGCAATTATTTTAGTAACCTGTATGCCGAATATCATACATTTCATTTCAAATAACTTGATGATTTTCGGAAATAATAAACAAAAATCAAAATCTCTTCACTAACTAAAGATTTTCAAACTTCTGGTATAGCGTTCTTATCTCAATTATTTGCTAGTTTCACAGCTTTCAGAAAACCATCAATTCAGTTCCAAGAAATGAGTAGATATAAAAAAAATGTATTGATCAGTAAGCAGAAAATTCTTAAAAAATCTTGAAATGCCGATATCTCGGAAACTGCTCATTTCCGACCCCCAGTTGATGGGAATTAATTTATCACAAATAACCTCTAGAATCAGCACTTTCAGGGAATAGGTCGAATTTTCAAATAATATAAATAAGAATGTGTGAAAAAACGAGAATATCCCTTATAAGGTCTATGTTACTCTTTTATTGACGTAAACTAAAATAATTATTTATATTATGTATGAATATTTTAAGATCAAATTAATGCATGCAATGCATAAAAGAAACGTAAAAAATACAAATTCTTGTAAACACGAGAGACGTACTTATATATCTATTAAGTATTCTTGACCAATTGATTGAACCTACATTTTATCAGAACTTCTCATTAGGAACCCAACCAACATTGTCAATTGTCATATTGAACGTCCGCCATATTGGATTAGAATGACGACACTTTGCTTATTGTGTTTCGTCAGTCCCTTTCATTCGATATTCATAATATGGAAATTACTAATCGATATTTTGCTGCAACCTCCATATTGGATCTAAAATGACGTCACGTTGCTTACTGTATCTCTCATCCAACCACTTCAGATAACCATATCATAGGGGCAACTATAGAAATTATAAACGCCATCTTGCGGCGGTCGACATATTTGATTTGAAATGACGACACTTTGCAAATTGTGTTTCTCTCAAGCTCTCTCATCTGATGTCCATATTATAGGGGTGATTATGGAAAATATAAATTAACGCCAAATTGCTTCCCCCTGTATATTTAGAATGATGTCAGTTCTCTCATCAAGCTCTTTCATTTGATACACATATCATATAATTACTATGGAAATGATAAATCGCCGTTATGTAGCATACGCCATATTAGATTCAAAATCATTTTTGTCATAGTTATTCTTTTAAATTCTCTTAATTTCGTGGAGATTGAGCGGACAGCTCCTTCGAAAACGTTCATAAACTACAATATGTACAGCGTATCGAAGATAGTAAGAAAAGTGATGAATGCTTTCAATGAAAAGTGAGATGGATAAAAAAGTGAGTCGCCAGCATCCCTGTAATATTTAACATTGCCCTTTAATTACATAAATGGTTATAGGCCGGTGTGGTTTAACCAAGCAGGGGAAGTGGATCGCACCACCGTCTAACGTTACGAATTATACCTGCCTTCTCGGGGAGGCCGGCGACCAAAATTGTAAAGACCTTTATTGCTGATGTCCTCTCCACTACATATTGTTGGCAGCTTTTACGTGAAAGATGAAGAGCCACTAATGGGCCCATTGTATTCAGGCATTTCAAAGGGCCACTATCAAGGACGACTCGAATATGGGATTATGTATAGTGTATACACTGAAATCGAACGGAGGGTAAACCTTGTAGGAGCTTTGCTTAGAAAATGTAAATGTGCATGCGATATTATAGGTTATTGACAGAGATGGATTCAGCGAAAACTTGCCACTTATGCTCAAAAATGATTGATAAAAAATACATTCATTCCTTCACTTAAATGTTAAAATAATTTCTAAACACGGCCTTTGAACGAGATGATGCAGCACTGCAATTATTTAAAGTTTCACAATGAAAATGCAAAAGATGAATTGCGAGATGTTTCACTTTGTACAACAGAGTTGAGCGGTCTTTATTTCTAGTTTTTTTCCACTGACGAGGTGATGCTGCTTCCGTGACCTCGTCACTCGGCTTGCTAGGCAACGAGGTACTTCTATCTCTTTCTGACATACAATACAAGCTTCTCTCTCGTACACATTATGACGACAGTGGCATATGGATTTCTCTGTATGCAGGGAAAACCAAATTTGTCTGACTGCTGGAGTTCAATGTGTACCATAGCAAAGCGCGAGAAGTATCAACACATGTTAGAACGAGATAGAAGCCGGCTCAAGAGCAGGTCATCACCACATTGCCTAGCAACGGTAAAGCAGAAGGGCGCGCAATCTGCCGCGTTGCCAACAGTCACATCAGAAAATGTTCGCACAGGATTTTACAATAGGTTCGGTCACCGTACAAACCCAAGAACTAGACCTGTTCGAACAGTTAATTTAATATCTTGTTTTCATTTGGATTAGAATTAATTATTCCAATTTTGATGCAACTTAGTGTTTTAATTTATTTTAGAATTATCTTTGATTTCCACTGATGGTGATAAAATCAACACATCCTAACTTATTGTTACATTTTGCGACAGCGCTGCAGTCGGAAAATGTGACAAATAACGTTACGGAACGATTTCGAAGCAGGACGACACTCCCCAATGAGCGCCACATCGGTACTGAACAAAATCGCTCATCTATGATCATGGGAGTGGACACATTGCCTTGGAATGTACGAGATGCAGTGTTGCCAAGTGAACCAATGATGTACTGTTGCAGAATTTGTGGCGAACCAGACCTTTCATTTTGACGTAAAATGGAGCGCCGTTATGACTGATCAGGAACAGATCCTAAACAGATTCGACACAATTTAAAAAATGTGCACGCTCAAAATAAAACCATTGTTTGGGCGTAGGTAATAAACTAACGCATATTTTTAACATACATCTTAATTCAAGGAACTGAGGGAACACTTTGGCAACGCGGCATATTGCCGCGTCATCGATGCTAGGCAACGCGGTGATGAGCATCGCTATCCAGCCGGCTTCTATCTCTTTCTAGTATATGTGTCTATACACACTTCTCTTTACACATTGAACTCAAGCCGTTAGACAGATTTGGTTCTCAGTGTATATGGTTTTGATTTCAGACAGACAAGGGAGTCCGCGAAGTCAATGATTAGATATACAATTTGAGCAAGTCATAAAGTATTCCAAGACTTTTAGAGAATGAAATAATTTTATTGGTATCTTGTGAAATATCGCCATATGCAACTTTGAACACATGCTGTTTTGTCACTCCACACCACCCTGCGATATTTGTGCCCAATTTGGTTGATCCAGACATACTTTCTCTGGTGCATGAGGTCTTGGACTAATAAAGGTATCCTCTTTGCAGACTGTAGATGATATTACTCCTCGAAAGTCCTTCGTCATACAATTGAGTAGGAATGACTATTCATTTTTTACTCATAAAAATAATTTGTATTAATCGTATCTCCGTTGATAAGTTGATGTAGCTAATTGATATCTTGAATACATTAAGTTAAACGTTAAACCACAGAAAACAGAATCTTTCGCAAATAAAACTACAAGCATTTTGGTCAATATTTCAATATGGCTTTAGGCTAATTGTAAGTTGTGAGGCATATTTTCAAATTATAAAAATAGGCAGTGCTCCAATTGAATATATTTCTCTAGAGGCATTCCAATTATGCTCAATCAATTTACGGCAGTTCGAGATTATGCCTTAGAGGCGAAAGTTTTCAGGATATAATTTTGAGATGGCTTCAGATTGATTTCGTGTACTTGTATTATAAAGTTCCAATTAAATGCGAATTATTCGACAATTAAGTATTTGAATCTTGGTTTATGGCATCTGGGTACTCAATTTGTGGCAACTTTGTGAATTGAGTGAATTTTGTACTCTGAGGGTGATCCATAAAGCAGTATCAATAATTATATGGCATAATGAAAAATAACTCATAAAATTCCCACAAATGTAGATTCTGAAATGCCTTCTTTATTAAAATAAAGGATACTGTAAACAGTGACAATATTTTTGGGACAGAATAAACTTGCCCGAAAAAAGATTCATTAAGGATAGTTCTTATTTATACCTTGCCAAGTACCTGACGTTCCTATAGCCTCAATCTGTATTTTCATTTTGTCCACTAGGCTCTTTTAAAAAAACTGGAGAAGTTGAACAAAAATAGTAAGCATTTGAACCCACCATAAATCTTGTTCAAAAACGAAATTTTAAAAAGCGCTAGCACCCTGAGCAATTATCTCCTGAGCACACTGTATAAATTTAATTGAAAAATGGGGTGTCAGTTCGCAAAGGATGGAAGTTTGCTTAAGAGGGCAGCGTGCCACAGCTGATCGAACGCTTTTTTGATATCAAGAGCATCGACATGAGCCTCACAATAAGGCTGGATGAGTTTACTCCTCGATTGCGTGACGTAAACTAGCAGGTCCCGTGGATCGCTGGTGCCGGAAACCATACTGCCTGTCGCTGATCAAGCCGTGACGTTCGAGATAGTCCAAGTGACAGAGGCATATCTTGTACTTCATATTTACCAACGATGCCGATAGTTTTGGGAGTTATTTTGCATAAAGTAATTAGGATGTAGTTCTGGTATACAATCAGAACGAACCAATGGGTACTGATGATCATGACTACCTTTCAAGTCAGTTGATTATGTAATATGAATTACAATCAATACTTGGAAAAACTAGATTCGATATATTCTACTAGATCTCAACAGATTCACTATGGCCAACGGTACAAAATTAATGAAAGACCAGTCAATTAAATGTAAGAATGTGTTAAAGAATTGTGGTAAATTCATTCATGACCCGTTTGTACCAATTCAACTAAAAAACTATCTGCAGGCTGTAAACATGCATGAATGTGGTAATATACGGGAAAATGGTAATGCGAAAAACGCATAATTACTTTACTTTTCACAAATAAGCAATGAGTACTATGATCGCAAACATGTTTCAACTTCAGCTATTCATTTTTATATTATGACGTCTACATCTCGAAAGTCCGAGTCACTAATTTCTGTCACTGTATTGATGTTTTTCTACTCTTATAACTTCGGCGGCGGCACAAACTTTTAGGCGAAGGACGACAGGAGGGGGGAGGGGGGTGGTGGTGTAATAGGCCATGGTGTTTTAGAAGGATGAACATTTTAGTTTCATTCTCATGAGGTCCGATAAAAAAATTTTGAAGTGGCTGGGTACAAAAAATATTGTAATTAATGTCATTTTCTACCCTCAAAACCGCCATCTACCTTTGTCGAGCTTTTCTAAAAGATTTGATATAGCTTCATATTTTCAACTTATAGATAGTTTAACTTGAATGGATCTTTCTAGTGCTCTATCGTTGGTAGGTTTAACAAAATAATGCAAAAACCTTGTTTATGCCTAAAAAAGCTTGACAATAGCATGTGCCACACCTCGATATTTAATCGAAAAGCAAGAAAAAATGTAAAATGACACTGTATGTGGGTTTGTAGCTAGAATTGGACTTAGAACCGTAAGTTGTTTAGAATCCTTACAAATACTTTTATCAACGTTAAAATATTAAAACCGATGTAGGTACCCAAAGCATCGCAGCTAGAAAAACTTGAAACATTCCCTTATTATAGCCACAGTGTGGGTCAGTATAGATTTTGGAAAATTTAGAACCTATTTTTTTCAGTTTCTTGTCACTTAAACACAAAAATTTTGAAATTTTACAAGCTCCGCTTTATCAATAATTTTCAAACTAACTTTTTATTGAGGCCTCCTACTGGGTCAGGTCTCCACTTTTAGGTAAGTGTTAGCTGGTCTCTTACACTAATATTCATTGCATTGCGCCTACGATTACAATAAATCGACTATTTATATTTATATTATATATTGTACCATAATAACATATGCGAATCTTATTCATTCTGTGATTACACTATTATTTATAATATATGTCTCATTCTCTGGTTCATCACTAATACATGTAATCTCAAATGTTAATTTGAAACGATACTACCTCACAGAATCGTGACCAATTATGTGGCCGCATTTTTCATCGACACCGTCGATTATCATCATAATATATGTATCTTGTACGTAATAACTCGAAAGTTGCTTAGTACAACTCACACTTTTTATGAAATAAAATAATACCTGAATATCGGCAATTTGCACTGTATAAAATAAAGTATATATGTGTATATATCAAGAATTATTTAAAAATTTAGTTCTCTGGAAACACGAAAATGATGTATGATCGACAAACAAATATATTTTTTTATACAAATAGTAATACTATTGTATATATCACTTTGATTATACTAGAATTCGTATCAAGTAGATTAACAAGTAACTAAAATCACTTACGCAAGTGCGACTTGGTGTTTTCTCGCCAAAACGCATTTGCGTAGCCTGCAGGTTTTGCAGAACAGAACCTTGCGTACAATCACTAACGCCCCATGGTATGTTTCCAACGAGATCCTTCACAGAGACCTTGACATCCCTTACCTAAGGGACTACATCAAACAACAAGCGCAGCTACGTTATAGTCAAGCAGAATCGCGAGTCAGTAGACTACACAGTCGAGCAAGTTCGCAACCACACAAGGCCGCGACTCGCACTGTGAACAAAATTAAATCGTACGACTGTAGGTCCAACCAAAACCATAATTTTTCTTCAACAACCAATCCCAAAATTAATTTTAGGACCAATTTAAAATTGCCGAATACTAACTAGCAATGCCAAGGCACCCCTCAAATTGATGCACTTATTTTTTCTTTGCTCTCCTTCCTTCCTTCCTTCCTTTCTTCTTCCCTTCTTTCTCCCTGACTGCTTGGTATCTGGGCAACCAGACCTGACAGACCTACTGACTTCAACCAAGAGCAAAGGTCCTACAGACAATGACGAATAGTAAGTAACTAAAAACATCCAAAAAGCTCTGTTGGTGGATGATGTTTTCTAATGTAGCTGAGGTTTCTGCTGGAAGCATTTTTGAACATCACACACGTACCTACATTGCTTTTCAAAAAGGTACCCCCCTTATTTTTTGAGCAGACGAAGTTAGCAATTTGAAATTCCCCTTTCCGCTGTATCCCCATATAGCCCCACGGTACCAAATGCGTGTTTAGGCCTTAGGCACTCGGACACCAGGACACACAAGGAAGATAAAAGAATGCTTCGAATGCCCTGGAAAAGCTATACAGGCCAAAGCAGTATTAAACAGTCATTCGTGAACTACTAGTGCTAAGTTAACATCTTGTAGAAAAACCTAAATAATGTCACAAAAAACAAATATAATGTCAAAAAAATCGACATAATCTCACTTTTCAAGATACGTAATACCCGTACAGGAGGTTATCACTGCTTGGGGACGCAACAATCTTGTACAGTTTAATGCTTCCAAAACATAGTTACTGTACCTTGACGAACGAAAAGCGTCCTAGCGCTCATTCAGTTCCGATAGATGGCAGAGTTCTGTCAAAGAGGCGTTCATTTCGGCGGGTAGGAGTCCAGATCACCGAGGACCTGATCTGGCACGAACACATCTCGTCAATAGCGGCAACTGCAGGGAAAAAGCTAGGCTATTTGTTTAGGGCTAAGAAGTACATTTCTCCGCATGACTTACTCACTCTAAACAAGGCCCAGATAAGACCTAGCCTCCAGTGTTACTTACACGTTTGAGGTGCTGCCGCCCCGACTACATTATTTATGCTCGATGCTGTCAAGAGGATGGCTGTCCAACTGATCGATTACTCTTCATCGTCAAGCAAAATGCAGTGGGTGTGTGATATCAAATCGCCTGTTTTCGTTGTCGCTTTCCATAAATTGTGAGCATACCAACTTGCTTAAGGAAAATACTTTGTGTTTGTGTGCTTGACAAGAAAACGTCGAATCCACAAACACTACATATTGCATGACGACTTAATTGCAAGTAACATGTACGAGTAGCATAATAATAATAATAATAATAATAGTTAACGTCTTATTTATTTGTAATATTATTACAGGAGGCGAGATTTAGATACTATATCTATATGTCTATGCCAGCCTTATTATGGACCCAATGAGGGGTAGAAAATAGAAAAAATAAAAATCGCATTCATAGGTGATATTTTTTCACGTTTTATGGAATCTTGGAGAACTGATTCCAGGATAAAAGAAAAAACATTTTCTTGGTTTTGAGTGCTGGTAGATATGAGTGATGCATTTTTTAATGTTCTATTGAGAACAGCCATTGTAAAGCCACGATAAGTAAGCAAACACGATTTGAAACCTAAATTAGTATGTTACTGAAAATATATAAAATTGGCGACTCTAGTTGTTTCACCTACGACTGAAGTAGAACAATGTAGCCTCAGACAGAAAATCCCATCCCATCATTCAGATACAGAACCCCTGAATTCGCCAATTTTATACAGTTTCAACAAGATACAAATTTCGTTTTGAGTTCTCTTAGTTGGTGCAGGCCCCCTATGTCTACTAACGACTTTCGAATATACCTGAATACTACAACTAGACTTTCAAAACCGATACTTCTATTATTCAACTGATATTTTTACCATACTATGTTAGGAACCTGCAATTGATTTTTATTACTATAAATCATTAATGCATTACGGTAGTTGTACAGGGTGGCCCAGCTGTAAATGGATACAATATTTCTCCTGAACTGAAACCGTTCACATGCTGCGACTATAACTATTGTAGCATGTGAAACCAACTCGTCGAATGAACATCATTTTCAAGTAATTTAAAGTTACAGCTACAAATCCGATACATAACATACGTCTATTAATTACTTTAGTGATATTTTGTTATAATTTCAGAGTATACATATAATGCGTTGTACATCATAATTCGGGGAGAAATATACTTTCCGCGAATAAATAATAATAAACACTGACGATTTACTATTATTACTGTCTGTTCTCTCAAGAACCTCAATTTGTCAGTATGTAGCTATCGTTTTTGCAGGAAACATGTTGCTGCACTCATGAATATTGCATCAGATGGAGTGGACATCGATTATCCCATGCTGCTAATTATATTTTATTAATTGAACATAATACAGCTAAAATACCTACAGATGTGGACATTAGATCAATACTCCCAAGACTCGGTACCGAAAAAGAGGAAACTTCTGTTGAAAGCCTTTTGGACATCGTGTATAGGAAAAATATACAAAAACAAATTTAAAAATAACGAGAATTTTGCTATTTTTCTTACGTCTTCGTGGCACCTTAAATAGTAATGCACTCAGGGCATAAGCCAAAATACATTTTATTAGTTCTGTGATCGGTACACTGATCCATACCCCAAGTGGCACAGGACAATGGCTGAACATTGTTTTTATATTGGTTCAATATTCATACATCGGCACTAGCATTCCAGTCAAACACCAATATCTTCGCTTTATTGGCTAAGCTTTGGAAATAAAAAAATTGGTCTTCTCTTTTAGTCGATATTAGCCCAACATGTTATTTTGCGATGTTGATATTGGCACAACATTGTAATTGCGTTTGTAAACACTATTCGTATATTACTGGTAACTGTTGGCTAAATATTGTATTGATACGAAAGTGCAATATTGTTAAAACATGTATTGGCCAAATATTGTTTCTTCCCTTATAGCACTAATATTGTCGACCAATATAACTCCAATGTTGTTTGTTGATCGTTCAGCGAATATTCATAATCCTATATTTGTCCTATATTGGCTAAACTTTGGAAAATACAACATTCAATTTTCTCTTTTTTCTTAATTGGCCCAATATGTTATTGTGCGTAAGGAATTGTAGAATATTGGCAAGGTATTTTAATTACGTTCGTAAATAAAACATTACATATAAATGTTGGCACAATATTGTATTTATTGCGAAATTTCAATATTGGTAAAACTTATATTGGCCTAATGTTTTCTCCACCTATATAACACTAATATTGTCAATCAATACCAATGGTGTTTGTTAATCGTTTAGCGGATATTCATAGCCCTGCATTTGTCCTATATTGGCAAAACTTTGGAAAATATAACATTGTGTTTTCTCTCTTTGCAATAAAGAAATGCCATATTGGTTTGATATTGCAAATCAGTATTGTACCAAGGTATCTAAATGTCCACATTTTTTCTTGCACCAATATTGGAAAATTAGCTTGGGTCGATGTACCCGTGATATTGTTCCTATATTGGGATAATATTCGTGTGCTACTTGGGACTGTGTTCTGAAGTTATTCTAATACAACTCTAGGTAATGCGTCGATCTATTCAGATTTGTGTTAATTAATCTAGACCAAGGCATGGAATCCGGCACCATCATGCAGAGTTACAGCAGCTATAACAAAGAAGCAATGATTTAATGTTTCTGCTAATAAGGAAGCACTTCTTGTGAAATATGTTACTCCATTTCTATTTAATATGATTATATGAAGTGCAATTCAATAGATGTTTGGAGCTTCTCTAGACGTAAAACGTTTATCAAGATTTTGAACAAACTGTATAATGGAATTAATAATTATGCGATAATGAATTACTTATAAATGTCTCATCAAGAGGTTATCTAGTACGTTAAAAATAAGTAATTAGGCAGATTTCTCGTATTCAGAAAAACATATGAAATTATAAATGAATGTTTTGTTGAAGCATCTGCTACATATTTATTTTAATCAATTAGGGATATCAGCATCGTATCACGGCCATTAAGAGATAATTACCATATTCCTGGAAACTAAACTGCTCTATTTTTCAAAAGAGTAATATCGGTGTAATTCATATTTTATACAAGGAAGCCTCGTATTCGATACGCAGTTGGAAAGTTAAAAATAAATAACTGACGCTAACCTTTATAAACTTATTTCAGGTAAAAAAAAAATAATAGTCGAAGGATTGATGTCATTTTTCAAAATTTCCATGTGTAGTGTGGAGTGACCTCCTTAGATTCAAACCTCGGATCCAGGTTCCAGTGGGTGGATTTTTGCAATGTTTAGTGGAATGCGTTTAAAATACCATAATATTAAGACGCTTACTCATTAATTTTGGCCGCTTTTGATTTTCATTTTTTAATTTCTATAAAATTCGTTTTTTATGTATACGGTTAATGAAGTTTATAATATATCATATGATAGACCTCATCACACTCAACAAAAAAGTTTAAATGAGCTTTGCATTTCACGCCAAACTAATATACAGATAAGTATTTGTTATTTCTCTTAAATTACTTCACTTTGTGAATCGACGGTAGGCAATATTTACAACTATTAAATTCTTCAAATTCTTTAGTTACCAAGATACAAATAGAATTACTCTCCTTATACATTACAAACGTTTATAATGTCAAACATCAATTTCAGCGTATTTCAGAAATAGGAAGGTTTTTTATATGGATTTTACCTCAATCAAAGCAATTTTCCACCAAAAGGAATCTGAATATTTCTAAAGAAAGGTGATTCATGTAAATTCATGTAAAATTGAATGCCTTATTCAAAAATACAATAGATGTTTCAAATATAATCAGTGGCGTTGAAAATTATTTTCAATTTCTTCTGTAGTGGTCTAAATTTCCCCATTTTTTGGCCACTGGTGTAGTAGTTAAATGAAAATTTTTACATGTATTGGCTATGCTGTCAATACCAGATGTACAAATATTAATTCAATATCATTATTCAACCCGAAGATATGCTCTTTTTCGATTTCTGTATGTTGGTAATTGAGGACCCATGATTATATAAGCTTTATGTATAATCTTTTCATCTACTTTATGTCCTAGAAATAATGCCACTGTTTTCTGAATCACCCTGTATGTCTAAACATTTTTTATATGTTTGTAAAAATTTAGCAATGCAAAAAAGGTTTCACGAAAATCCATTCGGTTCAACCAGATTATGGGGTTTTGATATTTTTATGTCTTACAGTGCTCCGCTAATGCTGAAGCGATTAAAACCTAACAATCAGTTAAATCCCAACATTTTTTTTTCGCCTGAGCCTGAAAACTGGTTCCGTGTTTAGCAAATACCGTTTATCGGCCCATTCACCGTTGTAAACCTCGTTATCGCACAATTTCATTTTTATACAAGAGTGGCAAATATTGATTCCCGCCGGAATGAAAAAACTGGCGATTTACTGGAGATTTACAATGGATTTATTTGCATTGCGATAATGCTGGGTGTACGAGTATATGCTTGTCAGATGATTTTGACAACGATCATCTCCGGCGTAACATCGATACTGGTAGGTATGTATAGCATGTTGGCGAATTGCCTATGCGATTCCCATAATTCATTTAATAAGGAATTTCAAGTATGTAATGCCCTGTTACATATTTTATTTGTAAATGATTTCCAAAGTTGTCGCCATTCGATTCAAAAACACGAGTTTATTCTACTGTGGCAACCTAGACGGCTTTTGCATGATATAAAAAGCTCAGCTTTCAATGAGAACATGGCGGACAACAATCTGAATTCACGCGCGAAGTTGCAATAGTATTTTGAAGACACTCCGAGTAAACTGATATCGAGAACTGCATCATACCTGTAGGAATGTGCCAATATGATTTTTGGTACATCGATTAACCTACACACCGCGAGGCGCCCTATTTCGACACTGACACACGTCGAGTCGCATCTATTCACTTTTCATCTTGGTTGCTTGGCCGGGCTGGCCCATTAGTTTTTTTCGGAATGATTTTGCCAACGATAATCTGTAATACGGCATTACATCCATACTGATGGGTATGTATAGCATGTTGGCAAATTGCCTGAGCATTTAATATGGAATATCAAGTACTGCCCTGTTACATGTGTTGTTTGTAAATACTGTTAGAAGATGTCGCTGTTGGATTCAAAAACACGAATTTCTTCACTTTTTCCCAAGTTTGCATCATTTGGGGCTGTATAAGTATTCTACTGGAGCCACCTAGACGGTTTTTGCTCGATATAAACAGACCTACGCAGCTTCAGATAAAAGCTTCCCGGACAACAATCTGACTATACTCGCGAGGTATGAAGATACTCACAGAAAATTGACATCATATTGATAACTACGTTATATCTGTAGGAATGTGGCAATATCGTTTTTTTAATCCGACTGATACTGACACATGTCGCGTCGTACCTATTCAGTTTTCTCTTTGGTTGCTTGGCCTTGCTGGTCTATTTTTTTTCTGAACCTAATATTTCGGTTATAATGCTTTCAACAACTAGCCATTTTTTATAGTTTCATTAAAGAAGCAGTGATTTTTTAGAATGTACAGACATTTTTTATTATTTGGGAATTTTCCCCCATTCAGGTCTAATCTGGGAAATAGATAGACTGAAATTTGAGTACAAAATATGATCTATAGCTTGTCAGTTATCAGATTATGTATATAGAGATTTATTCATGAAACTCTATACCTAAATGGAAAGAAACATTTTTAAATAACAAAAAATGCCAACAAAAATAAAGATGTATCAACTCTATATAAATGAATATCAAGTCTGTCAGTATCACGTCCGAACCACAATACGGGGAAACGTAACATTTTAACACTTGCTAATTGATTCCCGTGGAAGGTTATAGGAATAGTTAGCGGGCAACAGACGTTTTATATTGTACCAGCCGTTACCCGCGACTTCGTACGCTTGACACTGTTACTAACATTATACATTATTTTTAAGTAATGCTATAAACGTCGTATCACGTTTTGTATCTTTGATGGTATTAGTAAATTGACAGCCAATTTGCATGCTTAGGAAGTTTGGTTACGTTACACGTTCCACGGGTAGAACTGCGGAGCAAAAAGCTAGTTTCCAATAAACGGGAAATGGAAAAGTAAGTACAAGAAATAAGCAAATATATCGAGGCAGCGATAATAAAACAAATGAATGAATCATAATCTGTTATTCTGACCTTTATGAGTATTGTATCTCCTTTTATAACAATTTATTAAAGAATAATATACAATTTATGCTGTCATTTTAGCAAGCTTTTATAAAAAGTCGCTAGGCGTGTGACCATAACCCTAATTATTTTAAAGTTACTCAAGCAAACCACTAAAACCTCGATCAGTTCGTCATACTTCATAGCTCTTGTAGAAACACGACTGGAGTCCAAAGCTATCCTGCACAATGTATCAATATACCATGCGGTGCGCCTTTTCCCCTCCGCCATCGTTACAAAAATCGAACGAACATGTTGATATACATCACTCGATAGCGTGACGATCAGATAAATATAAAGCACATCAATCCTACCGACAAAATTAAAACTTTTTGCAGCAAAATTGTTGCATTTCCTCTACTGCACTCCTTTCAAAATAACATATATAACATACTTACAGGTTTTGAGGATAATTTGCTGAGCTATTACAAACTTCGTCTGCGAAAGCGCATTAACGTGTCAGCCCACACTTTCGCCATTTTTATAGATAGTGTATCTAATTTTGCGTGGCACTTCTTTGTCCTCAATTTTTACCCATTTTATTCACTTTCCGAATATACACAACAAATTTTGTGAATTTCTACAATGTGTTCAAATGCAAGTACTACCTTAATATACAATCAACTATTATCTTATTTCTCTTGCTTGCTTATACGCATTTAAGATTTTTTAACCTGAATAGTCGGTGTTTTTAAAAAACCTCATGCTGAACATGTTAACACATTATCTACCTATTATTTTGTGGTCTTCCTATTCTATTCGCCGCTGTTAAGAGGCGTTCATCGCTCCAAGTTCGTATGTGCGTATTCATTTAAGTGGAGAACTTCCACAAGAATGCCAGTATTTCAAGGCATTCGTCCGTGAACCGTAATGCCAAATAATAACGTGGCCGAAAATATTTTCATACCTGAAAGTATCCCGAAGAGCCGACCTATAATACAGGCTATTACCAAGAATAATGGGGGCCTAACTGACAGTTATTAAAATGGGTACTCTCTTTCTCACTCCTTTTTACCTGATGAAAGGAGACCTATAGTTCAGTCCACTTGAGAAGAATTAACTTAAAATTGAAAAGTTTCTGGTTAAGTGACAATTTAGTCAGATAAAAGTTCTCAAAATCAGATATAAAAAACGTATACCATACTAGCAAGCGTACAACGGCGTTGTACACGTTTTAGTAGTAATGTAATAATAACGAATGGGTGTTCTGCGCAAGTTCAGCTTTCTCAGAAGGGTCAGACAGAATTCCCCAAAACAAGATCAAAAATCCCCCAGAATTACATTTTTTTTAATTTTTCAAAAGAAATCCATCAAATGGAACTTCATTAATGGGGTGGGAAGGTTCGAAGAACGGGCGAGGAGGGCACAATGGGCCAGAGAGGAACAAACCCTGACAAAAGCAAAAAAAATGCCCAATAACGTTATGGATGTGTTGCTATCTGCTCCGAAAGCATCAAAGATTATGGGTATGATTCTATTAAGGTGGATGAAGAAATCGTCCCTACATAGTACCTTCCTCAGGGGTTTTTGAGTTGAAATTTGCAGAAAATATGACCTTATCCATTGGAGAGTTTCCGGATCTACGTAGTTTAAGTGAAGAGTCAGGAAGAAAAAAGGAAAAAGTAAAAATGCAAAGGTGAAAAAGGCCTGAAACAAAAATACAATATGGCACCGGGTTCCATGATAATACGAGTCGGAGGCTTACCTTCGTTGGAGTGTCGCCTAAGACAGCATTTCGGCTAGGTTATACTGAAAAGTTGGGAAAATATCCACGACCATTATACTGAAAAGTTGGGAAAACATCCACGACCAATCTCCCGTAGAATAAAAACATAACGAGATTAATCGGTTTTCTCCCCTTTCTGGCTAAATCCGCAAAGTTGCGTGTTACTCGAATTTCGGCCACGGAACCCAGGGTTTCCGGACATCAAGTTGGAATGAATGAAGCAAAAGTGAGGTTAGTGGCGAGCAAAAATGAAAACATTTTCCAGATGGTGAAGGCTCTACTACAACAGGAGATATTAAATGGAAGATTCTTAAGAAGTCATAGAGGAATACTTCGGGGAAATGAAGGTGGTTAAATCCCAAATATGACAAACTTTGTCCAATGTTTACAATCTTTGAAGGTTCACAGCAGTTATTACAAGATTTCCGGAAGAAGCTTTGGTAACCGTCCACAGTGTGCACTTTTCCGGTCAATAAATCTTAAATTTTGAGGTAAGAGTCTGATTTACTTTGAACCCGTAAAACATCTTTAACGAAGTGTTAGAACACTTCGTTATTGTTTTAAGTACCACCTCCCAACCAGTTACAAAATACTCAAAATATCTATATTCTTTTTGTTTCCATTGTCTTCGAATGATATTACCACAACTTAGATAAAAAATAACCGAACAGGTACCTGTATTTGCTTCACGGACAAACCGCCCGCCACAGAAGTCATGACATTTTTAGGTGAGTCCGTGATTTTCAAGTTTTTTTTGCCAATAACTAGCTTTCAATCGAACATCATTTACATAAGACATTTCACAAAACTTCAATTTTTCTCTTCTATTAAGAGAATTATGTGAATGATCGTACCAGTCAAATTTTCCATGACTATCAGATTATTTCAAGCCTAAAATTCTGCTTTTTTTAAAAAAATAACTAAGCTTTGGCAATGTGAATGTATAACGTATTAAACATTTTTGGAATCAAAATTAAAAATCCTATTCATCTGTGCAAAAATCCAATGCGTCCATAAGAAAAATAAGAATAAGATACGAAATGGCATATTGAAATTCTAATTATGCCATCTTGTAGAACAGAATAAGTGTCAATATTAATGAGCAATTTATTTTGAAATACCAGCACAAATAAAGTCAGCTAAAAATTAAAACGATTTTGGGAAGCACTTTGAATTTCTAAACTTTCTAAGCGGCATTTTGTTGATTATTTAAATACGCAACTGTGCCCCCATTCAAGCGACTTCGTATCTCTTACAGTTTCTGAGATCCCAATAGTGCGGGTCGAATTTGAAACACCCTGTATACATCCAGGGTAGAAAAAAATACATGTTGTAAAAAACATAAATCATGGTTTTTTTGTTTAAAACTTTTTTTGTTTAAAACATTCAAATTTAGCTGAAAAAAAAACATGTTTAAAACACTGTTAATACATGTTTAAAGCAGTAAAAAAAAATTAAAAAACTATTGCCTATATAATCTAGCAACGTTAATGAAGTTCCTTGAAATTGTTATTACTATTTTTGATCCAGCTCTATCAGAGCATATCTCTAATTTAAAAGCTGACATCGAGAAACTACCCTGCGGACGTCGGTCTTTGGGTAAATTTTCACGTTGCGATCTCCAGCAGTCAAATGTGCGAAGTCGTAGCGTGGTGGTGTGTTTTGTTTTTTGTGCATTAAAGATCGGCAAAAAAAGAAAGGCAATGACAGGGAGGAGAAAGGATCTCGTGTGAAAATATTTTAAGGAAACGATGCCGCCGCTGGTTCGAAAATAAATAAAAGAGCAAAATGTTTCACCTGCAATATGGTTATAGTGCCACTGGTGGCTATAATGCGCAAGCATATTAAAAATTGTAAACAACTTAAATAAGGAAGTTTGTTAGAAAAACAAAATATTAATATATAGATAGTTCTGATACCGACCAATGATGATGTTTCTACCGAATCTATTTCCTCAAAGTTAAGTAGCTTGGAGAATTGTGAAAAAGGTACATTATTTACTTGGAGTTCCGTAAAAAGTAGTGAAAACTAAAAATGTAGGTACATTTTCCATGATTTTATATTTTAAAAATATGGATTTAAGGATGTTTTGATTCTTTGTTAAATAAGATGGGTTGTATACTTTTATAGAAATTTGTTAAGTAACTTATTTAACGTTATTATACAAGTCATATTATATGATTATTCTGCTGCTTGTAGTGTACTAGTATTAGAGTTCAATGCAGTTTATTAAGTTCACTTGTTCGTTAAGAAACAGATTTTTTTCCACTAGTATTAGTTTCCTAGTTTCAGGTTTGATTAATTAATAAAAAATAAAGTATACTTTTTAGTACCTATGTGTTTTAACCTATGGGCCTTTTAGTTTCGTTTTCCAAAATAAAATCATACTTAATAAAAATTTAACAATGGACAAACGACAAAAAAACAGTGTTTAAAACATGTTTTAAACAGTTTAAAACTAAATGGTTTAAAACACCTTCATTCTTTTAAACAGTGTTTAAAACAATTGTTTTAAACATTTTGATTGAAACATAACAACCCTGTATACATCCACTGCATTATGGGCTTTAGCTTTAATGGCATTGAAATATGGCGTCGCGCCAAAGGTAATTGCACCTATAACACACGTATAAAAAAGGTTGCTTTATTCATTTGTATGGATCGAATATAGAAAGGAAATGAATGACATAGGTACGAATCGTAATTCCAACTACATTAAACTAACTGTAGGTATACATCCACAAATGGCTTTCATTTTTTTAAGAGGTTCAACATGCCTATATTGTCATGTATAACATCCATATACGCATATACGGTTGATTAACAACATTTGATCATCAGATATCGGACAATGCTCCAAAAGTTCTGACCATATTCAAATACAATAGAGAATATGATCAGTAGTAACAATGGAGTTTTAGTAGCAGTAAAGTTCAATTGAGGATAGATGATAGATAGATGAGCTGTAAACGCTGCGTAACTAAAGAACTAGATTTAATGTAAAGAATCCTAAAAAACTGACGAAAGGGGGAATATTTTCCATCTCAGTTACATTTTTCTTTATATCAATATAAAACTAGCTTTATTTCCAGCTCAGTCGTGAATACTTTAACGCAATCCAAAATCATTCTGAGAGCAACATTTGTTATTATGGTTGTACGAGTTCTAGACATTCAACATTTGTAAACTCTAACGACTAAAGGCAGAACTTCAATTATATGTGACAAATGTTTCACACATTATTATTTTGTTAGTTTTCGCTAGACAATTACTAGTATATAGTGACATATAAATCCGAACACCCAGTTTAAATGGTTTTATTTTAATAAAAGTTGGTGAATGTATTTATCTTACTGTAAATAACAAGTGAAAAAATTTTCAGCCTTATCAGTTGGACATTCCGGTTTTTATACTGCTTTTCTTTAATTCACTAACGCTCTAAAAATGAATATTTCAGCCGCAGTAAAGAATCAACGTTGGCGGATTTTGGTTCTTGACATCCTTTACGATCGGTTACGATGCCTAGAGTACGGAGACCTGTACGATTTCGTCAACTTAGTGAGTTTGATAGGGGCCGTATAGTGGGACTTCAGGAAGCTGGACTTTCTTTTCGGGCAATTGCAGTTAGAGTGCAAAGAAGTGTAGACACTGTGGTTGGGTGTTGTCAGGCATGGCTTCGAGAAGGCCGTACGCAAAGAGCAAGGGGCACTGGACGCCGCCGTAGAACAACAGACCGTGAAGATCGCCGCCAAAGATTATTGGCCTTAAGGGACCGCTTCTCCACTACCAGGTCCATTGCAAATGAATGGTTTGCAGAACACGGAAGACCTATTGGCATGCGAAGTGTTTACCGACGAATGAGAAGTTTTGGCTAGTTTTCATACCGGGCACACTGAGAACACCGACGTAATCGCCTTGAGTGGTGCAGACAACGGTCACTCTGGGATCAGGAATGGAACAGTATTGTCTTTAGTGACGAGTCTCGATTTTGTTTAGGCATGCACGATGGTCGTGCCAGGGTTAGAAGGCGACGTGGTGAAAGGAGGAATCCACAGTTTTTTGTTGAAAGACATGTTCATCACACTGTTGGAGTTATGGTTTGGGGTGCTATAGGTTATGGTTCCAGGTCACCTTTAATCTTCATCAGAGGTAACATGAACGCACAGCGTTATATCCACGAAGTTCTAGAACCCCATCTTTTACCCTATCTTGACACCCTGGCAGATCCAACTTTCCAACAAGATAATGCCCGACCACATGTTGCAAGAGTCACAATAGACTTCTTTCAACATAATGATGTCACATTGTTACCATGGCCACCAAGATCTCCCGACTTATCCCCAATTGAGCACGTGTGGGATATGATAGGTAGCAGATTGCTCAATTTGCAACGTCCTCCTCAGACTCTAGAAGCACTTCGAGAGGAGTTGGTGGTTGCCTGGAATGAGATACCACAGGAGGACATTGACCACCTGATCAGAAGCATGCCTAGGCGCGTTGGAGAATGCGTAGCACATCAGGGTGCATCCACACATTATTAAAGGTCAAAGGGCTCTAAAGCAGTGCAATCATTTTGAAATTTTTATCATTTACTTATTATGCTTCATTAAGTACTTATACAAAATTTTATTAAAATAAAACCATTTAAACTGGGTGTTCGGATTTATATGTCACTTAGTATATTTTAATACTGTCACATGCCTGAAAAATACCTAAGTCGAGGTCAGGAGCATTAAGATATTCATCCTTCATTGGCTTTTCGCAGATAAAAAGGGCCCCTCATGTAACTCCATTACTTTGACTTTCATAAGCACTTGGCACATCAAAACTACAAGTTAACAAATTTTCCACGATAGCTCAACGCGTTAAAACATGACGACAAAAAATAAAAACTGTACCAATTAACTAAATAGCTCATATTCTTAGCAAATAATGCCGATGCTTTTGTGCGAGTTGTTTAGCATAAATTAATTATGGACGTTTCAGTATACAATCAGACTACCTTTCAAGGAAGATACAAAATGGATAAACTTCATTCAACACCTGGTGAAACTGGTTCTGATGCCCTACTCAATTTCAATATATTCGGTAATGCTAATAATATACATTTGAGACTCGAATGGTGGTGAGACGGAATGGATGCCATCTGGGAGACATTAACCTTCTTAAAGTATATTTAGTAAATAGACCAACATCTCATTTTATCTCGGATAATTTTTTCGACGCGAGAATATAGCATTAGGTCGGCTGTGTTCAAGTAGAATACCTCAATGAATGATGTTTCTTATTACTATTAAGGCCCTTTTTCTGTTAATACATTAATAGATTAATTGGTGTTTGGAAACGTCGGTTTCCCAGTATTAGCCTATGGTAGCTGGTGTCTATTAGATAATGCTTTAACTACAATTGTTGCCACTGTTGTGCTTCAAAATATTGCCGTGAATATGCTAGAGGATTTGCCTCCCCGTCAAGGCCCATTTAATTTTCACCAAAATCTGATAGACAACTATTTTAGTTATTTATGAAACATCTGGATAATAAACACACAATTTGTGTAAAAACACCATACTTTTTGAAATACTGTATTAATAAAAAAAGTTTTATATAGTATTTTTATTGCATTGAAAAAAGTAACATAAACGTATCTTAACACAAAGTAATAATTCGCATTGTAAGGCATTGGAATTTAAATTTAGTTTTTGACTGAACATTTTTAACTGCAGCAAATTTTCTTTCCATTTTTATAAATCCTTTCTCTTTATCTATAGCTTGTATTTGTTTTTCCAATAAAGTTAGTCTTTTGTCTAAGAGTAGATTGTATTTAGAGGCAATATCAGAAGATGTTGAAGCAGTCACAACTTGCTTCGGTCTTCTTTTAAACACACACTTCATAAGGGATCGCTCCAACTCCAGTTAAAAATCTTTGGTTTTTCTCCTCACCTATTTTCCTTCTTAATTTTTTTTTCTTATTTTCATACAACATTAACAATGAGGCTTTTCTTTATGCTGTAGAGGGAGAATAGGAGTTAAATTATTTTTCACTTTGGTTCCATTATAGAGGCTCTGTCGGTCTTCTTGTCCTCTAATATTTCAGCATAGCCGCGCACTATTACATTAAATAAATGCATCTTTTCATTAGCAGTAAAATTCGGTTCTCGTTTTCTCTGATTCTTGTCCATATTGATAACCTCTTGAATATATACAAACTATCAAATTTCAAAATGTTTTGACAGAATCTACAAATTTGCAATATTGCCACGTTTTGTTCAACGATTAGGTAATCGCGATTAAAAAGTGGTCCGTGCATCATATTCGAAGCTGCCGTTTCTGATCTGGATTCCCCAATCTGGATTACAGCGTCAAACGATGCATATGGGCATTAGTCTGAGATACATTCCGGTTTCGGTTTTCAGTGGATAATTTTGGATGTTCGATATTATACATAGCGAGCGTATGATGGATGCCTTTAGAGTATTCAAAGCTGGGGATTAGTATATTGGGGAATCAACCCAATTTTTATTACGAAGATTAGCTTTGTGTTTGTCAAACATTGTGTTTTGCGTTGTACATAAAGATTAGCTTGTTCGTTTTTCTGTAAGATTTATGGGCTATAAAACAGGCAGCGCTCTGTTTATTGTACTGCAATATATTTCACCTAAATGGAGCATTTCACAATCAAGCCAATCACTCAAACATTTTTTTTTTCGAACATCTGTCCTATAGTAAGCTTGTTTTTATCTGTTGTATTTTCTCATTACGCTGTTTTGGCAAGTACATTTCAGATTTCAGTAATTTTCATAGCGCAAAACATATTTTGTGTAATATTCCATTTTCAAAACAATGTTCAATGTGAAGATCATTTACAAGAAGGTTTAAAAAGACTGGTATAGTTAACAATTTTTTGATTTTAATCTTATATTGATAATAAAACTACATTAAATTATACGATTTTCAACAGTCTACTGTAAAAATCTGACAATATCAGTTCAACGAAAATTTTTGGTTGATCATACTACGCTAGTTCCAATCCCCAGGTTGTTCTGGCCGCCAAATGAAACCCCAGATCTAGAGTTAGATTTTATTTTCATGACCAGTGGAGCATAAAGTCTGATCTTAACATGGCTTTGAAAACTTTAACTTCCGTAGAAGAAGAGAGAAAATATGTCCTACGTCACTGAGTTTTAAGCATTTTTGAATAAGGTATTTAATCTTACATGAATCAGGATTCCAGTAGCGTTGTTCTCAGAACCGTTAGGTACTCGTACAACGCTCTTTGGATATTCATGTTCCATCCCCAGTCAATAGCGTTACATGGCATAGACCACTACAAACTCAATGTTCTATGTTTATACATGGAAAACCAAATTTGTCTGATGGCTTGAGTTCAATGTGACCGAGAGAGAGGCGCGAGAAGTGTGTAACAACCCATGTTAGAAAGAGACTGTACTACTCATTTAAAAAACATGCGTTCTTTCTGACGGACCCTGTATTAGTCAAACAGGCAGATATATTAAATTAGTCCATAGACATTCATTCCCTGCCCTACCGGTAGTTACTGTCAATCTGGCAATCTTGCCCCTTTCCAAATCTGCGCGGTATACCTGCAGCGAGTTATCGTTCATTTCGTGCATCTTCCGTACACAGGGACCACCAAATTTGTCTGACGGCTTGAGTTCCATGTGTACAGGGCAGAAGTGCTAGAAACAGATAGAAGCCGGCAGAAGAGCGAAGGTCATCACCACATTGCCCAGCAAGGGTGACGCAATCTGCAGCGTTGCCAATATGTTACATCAGAAAATGTTCGCACAGGTTTCCACAATAGGTTAGGTTACTGTCAAACCCAACAAGGAGGTCTGTTCGAACATTCAATTTAACTTTTTTTTTTAATTTTGATTAGTATTATTTATTTCAATTTTGATGCGACTTGTGTTTTAATTTATTTTGGAACTATCTTTGATTTTCACCGATGGTGATAAAATTCGCACATTTTGCGACAGCGAGCGGTTGGAAAATGTAACAAATACCATTACGCAATGCAAATTATCACTATATGTAGTCAAAATCACTAAAGATGACTATTACGTCATACCATAAATTGTACTGAAGTAAATCAATGGACGTACGTCGACGTGACGTGATGCAATCTGCAGCGTTGCCAATATGTTACATTAGAAAACGTTCGCACAGGCTTCCACAATAGGTTAGGTTACTGTCAAACCCAACAAGGAGGTCTGTTCGAACATTCAATTTATCTTTTTTTTTTAATTTTGATTAGAATTATTTATTTCAATTTTGATGCGACTTGTGTTTTAATTTATTTTGGAACTATCTTTGATTTTCACCGATGGTGATAAAATTCGCACCTTTTGCTACAGCGAGCGGTTGGAAAATGTAACAAATACCATTACGCAATACAAACTATCACTATATGTAGTCAAAATCACTAAAGATGACTATTACGTCATACCATAAATTGTACTAAGTAAATCAATGGACGTACGTCGATGATAAAATCACGACAGGAACATAATGACAAAAAATTTATATTATGATTTTGCGAAGTTAGGTTATTCCACGGATTATTTTTATGGTCATTTTATTTCATGCTTTTGAGTGATACCTTAATAATAATTTTAGTGGGGAGTTTTTGTTTTGAAGAAAACAGTTATGAGTAGAATACCTTAAGACAGAAACACCAAAGACCATAGTATTATTCGAAAACAACCTAACCTGCTTCATCTTTCAAATATGATCGATCATGCAACATGAAAACATCGTCTATCTTTGTCGGATACATGCAAATTAGCAATACAGTCTTTTTAGACAATAAAACTCTGTTTTCTCTGTCTAACATAATCTGAAACATCATCAAAAATATTCACCAAACGCTGTCGTTTGTCTTTACAACAGACTAAAAAAATGACGTAATCGTCATCTTTCGTGATTTCGACTATACCTGTGAACGCAAGTGCAAGTCATTTCGAAGCAGGACGACACTCCCCAATGACAGCTAGATGGGTACCGACAAAAATCGCTCATCTAAGATCATGGAGGTGAAAACCTTGGCTTAGAATGTACAGGTGCAATGTTGCACAATTTGTGGCGATTCCAACCTTTCATTTCGACCTAAAATGAAGCGCCGTTACGACAGATCTGGAATCGATCCTAAACATATTCGACACAATTCACAATTCAAAAATATGTACGCTCAAAATAAAACCATTATTTGGGGGTAGAGAATAAACTAACACATAATTTCAACATGCATCTTAATTCCAGGAACTGGCGTCAGCCTTGCTAAGCAACGCGGTGATGAGCTTGGCTATCCAGGCGGCTTCTATCTCTTCCTAACATACATATCTGTCTATACAGACTTCTCTCTCGAACACATTGAACTCAAGCCGCCAGACAGCTTTGGGTTTCAGTGCATCAACGTTTATGTTATTTTTTTAAATATATTTTTTGTTCCAAAAATATTGCCACTACAGAACAAAGGTCTAGAGCAAAAGGTACAACCAAAAATTACAAAATAAGTATTTCATAAATATCACATAGGTCCTAAAATGCCCCATTACAAAAACACTACAGACGCGACTGACTGAAAACAAAGCATGAATAATTTCTCAATAAGGCTGTGATGAGATGGGATTACTCCCCGAGTTTATTAAACGCCATTTTTTCCAAACTTCGCTAACTCGAGTATACTTTCAAAGTAGAATAGATTGTACCTCAAATGCTCAATTTTGTTCCCTAAAAGAAGTTGTTTAATGAAAATTTCTCAAGAGAGACGATTTATCTAAAATTATATACCCTATCTAAAATGTTTCAGAGTAGTTAGTTTAAGAAATATTCATGTTTTTCCACTTTTTGTATGTATTGATTATGCTGCATCGCCTCTGAAAATCTCATTTCTCTGTATCTCGATAAATCGAAATTATATTATTCATGTTTTTAACGACTTCCCATGTTATTTTTGCTCCTGGTTTCTGTCCTAGAAATGTTGCCATTAATTTTTCAATCACTCTGTATAGCGGATTCGCTTTCGCTACAGGATGATGTATTGAAATTAGTAATGAACACGTTTCGATCACAGTTTCAACATTGTAATCGTATATAATGATATAAATTATAAGAGAAAGGAAAAACGCTAAATTATTCCTCTCACATCAACATTAAGAAACGATCCAATTGTGTTGAGTAATATCAATGAAATTAGTATAGTTACAAATTATACAATCAACTCAATTATTTGTGGAATTTATCTGAAATTACTGACGGCTGTATTATATTGTTATTGTACGAACATTATTACAAACCCGATTACAAATAATACTTGCAAATAACCATAAACAGTGAACCTAAAAAATAACTCGATTAGCCAAACTAACGACCGTGTTAAATAATTTTTTACATGTGATGTTGATAATCAATGTCTAATCCGGCTTCTAAAACAACGGCTGCAAATCCTCAATCAAACTAGTTGTGCAAGGTATTCCTCAATTCTCTATCCACGGCCCTCTGTTATTCTTGTAGTATCTAAATAACTTGCCCAATTGCCTTTTCAACAACTCTAATAAAAAGCTAATTCACACCACCCTTGTTTCGACTCACGATTCCCTTACCAAATAGGATAATGTGGCATCTACTTGTAAGTCCAACGTCCTGGTTTGCAGTCAATAAATTCAGAGTAAACTCAAACAAAGCTCAGTCCATGACCAAAACTATGGAATCATGATGTTGGTAATAACGATGTTGAGACAGTTAAGTTTTTTGGCATATGCGGGGGCACGCTATATATTTTTAGATTCACGAAAACTAAAAACTATTTTTCGAAAACTGGTTTATTTATGTTTAAAGTATTCTCCTCCAGCATCAATGCACTTCTGTAACCTGACCTTACACAAATGAAAAGTTTCAAACCAGTCAGTTTTTGGAATGCCTTCAACAAACCGATTAATTGCTTAGTCGATTTCCTCTTCGGGCGAAAATTTTCGACCACGCAGATTTTTTTTTCAAATTCTTGGAGAGCCAAAAGTCACACATTGCCAAATCTGGCGAATAAGGCGAATGTTCTAGTATTTTGATGTGGCGCTGGCGTAAAAAGTCTACAGTTAGTTGGCCAGTGTGGCCAGAGGCATAGTCGTGATGCAGGATTGTACCTCTGCAACAACTTTTTTGAACGAAGATGATCATGCAGAATTGTGCCCTGTTGCGGATCCTACCCCAAGAGTTGCCTCTATAGTCGCATATGTGCAGCGAGAATCCTCTTCAATTAGCCGCTGAACTTTAGCAATGTTTTCTAGTCACACTAGAACATGGCCTTACCACTACGTTCTTCATCAGCCAATGAAACACGCCCTCTTTTAAATTCGGCATACCAGCGAAACACACTTGCCCGGGACGGAGCTTCATTAACAAATGACTGTTGTAACCGTTCGATTCATTGATGTTCAATTAAGCCGACTTTAAGCTCATGGTAAATCATTCACCACATATAGTCGGAATCACGAAAGATGACGATTACGTCATCATTTTGGTCTGTAGTAAAGTCAAACGACAGCGATTTGTGAATATTTTTAATAAAGTTTCAGATATGTTAGACAGAGACAAACAGAATTTTATTGTCTAAACAAGCTGTATTGCTGATTTGCATATATCCGATAAAGATAGACGATATTTTCATGTTGCATGATCGATCATATTTGAAAGATGAATGGTTAGGTTATGTTAAAGCAGGTTAGGTTGTTTTCGAATAATACTTTGGTCTTTGGTGCTCCTGTCTTAAGGTATTATATACTCATAACTGTTTTTTTTCAAAACAAAAACTCCCCACTAAAATTATTCTTAAGGTATCATTCTAAACCATGAAATAAAGTGAAAATAAAAATAGTCAGTAAAATAACCTAACTTCGCAAAATTATAATATAAATGTGTTGTTATTATGTCCCTGGCATCGTGATTTTATCATCGTCGTACGTCCATTGATTACTTCAGTACAATTTATGGTATGACATAGTTTTGCTCGACAGATGAGGTGTGTTAGGTACATACCAAGCCTGGGGTACAGAGATCCCCGTAGAAAGGAATTTATAAAGCTAAAGATTACGAATTCGCCTTGTGCTTACATTTATTACTGTCTCACTTATGTCCAGACTAACTCACACTTATAGAACCCTCCAGGAATTTCATTCATACAATACGCGAAATAAGTCAAACTACTACATAAAACATCACAGAATCCCTAAAACCAGAAATGGCGTTAACTTTCTTAACTTGAAACTTAATGCCTCACCTCATCAGACCAAAGCTGTAGATATTGACGATTTTAGTGGGTTAGTGAAGAGTTTTCTTTTATCAAGAGCATTCTTTGGCATCCATAAATTTATTTATGTCTTACGACTTTGGATTTTGACATAGCTTTCATATTTTTTTGCTACCCTTCTAGTCATCATATTTTGACTTTGTTTGTAATATTTACAACGTCGTATTGTTTGTTATTTTATTATTTCTTTGTGTATATAACTTTATATTTTGCTCTGTCTTATGTGAGCACATCACGTGCATTAACTCCAATAAATTATTATTATTATTATTAAAAGAGTATATTTTATCAAGCCTAAAAACAGACGGATGAGTAAGAGCAAAACCAGTAAGCATAGGATTGTCATATTATAGGAAAAGAGTTCCTGATATTCTTGGAGCTAAGGTGAGCAGATATGATGGAGACAAATGCTATAGATGGCGCGCATGTATGTCTTAAAGGTCGTGGCTTGAGTATGTGATAGCTGGGTCCCTTACGAACGTGTGGCACAGCTTTCATCGGGAGCGCATGTTTCACGCGCGTGGGCCATGAGTGAAGGTCAAGTGCCGACCGCCGTATTGTCGTTCGTTTTTTAGTGTGGGAAGGCGTCAAAAACACGGAAATTTTCCTGCGTTTGTGAAATCAATTCGGTAGTGTGTGCCTGAATAGGGCTGCTGTGTTTAAATGGGCCAAAGCATTCAAGGTTGGCAGTGAAACTGTCGAGAATGAGCCGCATGATTGTCGACCGCGAACCAGCATCACACCAGACAACATTCACCCTGCTGTACGTCGACTTTCTAGGCACCCAACGTTCCATCAATGCTGCATACTACTCTAGCCTTCTGAAAACAGACGTGAAACCCGCTTATCGCTCAAAACGGAGGAGCATTGCAGCAAGAAGTGCGATTTTTTCCAGGATAACGCGCGCCCTCATATTGCGCGTCTCACGCTCGATACAATATCAAAATTGGGGTGGGAGATACTGGAACACCTCACATACAGTCCGGATTTATCACCCTGCGACCACCACATGTCTGGACCACTGAAAGGAGCCCTCGGAGGTCAAAGTTTCAACACCGACGGCGAGGTAAAAGAGTTCGTGCGCACATGGCTGTCCGACTTGCCCAAGAAATTCTTCGATACCGACATCAAAAAGCTTCCGGAAAGGTGGACAAAATGCGTAACTAGTGAGGGAACGTATCTAGAAAAACTTCAAATATTTATAAATTTTTTCGATAGTAAATAATCGTGTCAGACCATTTGTCTCGATCATATTTGAACCACCCTCGTACATACCAGAGCTGCTTTAGTGCTTTGGTTTGAGAGTGATATGCTCCCGAACTGCTCCAGAAACAATGCACGAGAATACAACGTGCAGTGGAACGGTATTGATACTGAGCAATACTGAGTTACTAAGAGTAACTCAACAGGGTGTTAGATATTTCCACCTTTATGAAAATTTTGGTAAAGAATAATGAATATCTTCTTGTATCTGTTCCTCACCAATTCATCTCTCTCAATACTTATCAAATTTCCTGAAAGAGGTCACTTTGGTCTGGTCCAGTCCGTTCTCCCACCTGGGCGGTGCTGTTGATTGCCAAAAAGCATAAACCCGCGCAGTACATGGTCTGACGGTGGACGGATGGCAGTGATATTGGTTTGCTTTTGTACTTCTCTTTTATAACTTTTTGTGTAAATACACTCTCATAAGAATTAATGGATAGGCCTTTTGGTCCGAGACTCGTCTATACGGCAGGTGGTTAGAACCATGAACTACTGAATTTCCAAGCGGCACATGGATAGAGCACTGATTAGGTTTTCGTCCTTACTTTCCAATTACTTGTATCCTCATATAGATATTATACACTGGGAACCAAATTTGTCTGACGGAGTGAGTTCAATGTGTACAAGAGAAGTGTGTATGGACATATGTGAGAAAGAGATATGAGCCGGCTGGATATCGAAGCTCATCACTGCGTTGACTAGCAACGCAGTCGCGGCAATGTGCCGCGTTGCCAAAATGTTACCCCAGTTCCTTGAATTAAGAGGCAAGTTGAAAATATGCGTAAGTTTATTCTCTAACCCCAAATAATGGTTTTATTTTGAGTGTACACATTTTTGAATTGTGAATTATTTGGAACCAATTCCGGATCGGTCCTAACGGCACTTCAATTTAGATCGAAATGAAAGGTCAGGATTGCCACAATTTCTGCAGCACTGCATCATTGGTTCGTTTGATAACAGCGCATCTTGTACATTCCAAGGCAAGGTTTCCACCTCCATGATCATAGATGAGCGATTTTTATCGGTACCCATCTAGCTGTCATTGGGGAGTGTCGACCTGCTTCGAAATGACTTTCACGTGCGTACACACAGGCAGTGATAATTTGTATTGCGTAAAGATATTCGTTACATTTTCCAACCGTTCGCTGTCGCAAAATGTGCGAATTTTATCACAATCGGTGAAAATCAAAGATAGTTCCAATTGTGGAAGCCTGTGCGAACAACCATATCTGCTTCCTTTCCAAGTTACATTTCATACAAACAGGGCAGATCCAAGGAGGGAGTGTGCTGAGATCCAGATGCAGATGTGTTTTTCAATTTACCATCAATATTCAATCGCCGACACCCCCTAAAGGTATGGTAGGTGAATATTTATATAGGCTATTAGTATGGTTATTTATTTACATTGTTGACAAATTTTTGAAACAGGTATGTCATCAAAAATTCGCTAAATGTTTTGAATTAACAGTTGTTCTCAACTGTTCTGTGGACTCTAAATATACAAATTTAAGCTCTTCCTAAACATGTACAAAAATGGGAGATGCTAGTTGCACAAACCTCTTATATTTTCTGGCCTCCCAAAATTATCGAAATGCAGCATTCCATTAGCGCCTAAGGTGGTTCAAAAACCATCTACGTAGTAGGGCGAAATAATTTGGAATATAGAAGAGAAGCATCACTCCGTCGTTAAAACAGTTTTTGGTGAGGTGTCTGAAATGATATTTAGGTATCCAAAATTTCACATGCATTTCAACTGTTGGTGTCTGATATAGTAGGTAGTGAGGAGGAAGGTAAGTAAAAAAAAGTAATAATAATAAATAATAAATAATAAAAGTAATGAAGGTCACCTGCAGGTAGTTGACCCGAGAACACTGTTAGAAGTGTTTGACGTGTCGCAAAACAAGCAGAACTGAGGTGCTGGTGTTTCGATGCTCCGCTAATAATGTAAAGGCAATTGTTGTTATTAAAACATTTTTGGAATTTGAGATATCGTCGCCTAAGTTCTATCACCACGTAGCTCAAAAAATTAAGATATGCTTTTCTAGGCCACCGTGATTGCCGAAACGTCGTCAGCAATCACGGTGGTGAAGGTTTCATTTGCGGCCAGTCAGAGGATTATAAGATATATATGCATGCATTCGATAGCGAATACAAAGACCCACAGTTCTATTTGTATGTATTTAGAACAAAATAGTTCGACATTGAAGCAGAATAAATAACAAACCATAAATAAATCTTCGAAACGTATGATGACCTATCAAAAGTCTTTATACTGTCACAGTTGGACGATTAAATGCTGAATATGGGCGACACATGAGAAGTATGATTCTATTGATTTTCTTTTATAGGGGCTTACCGTTTTAAACATTATTTTCAGGAATATCTTCCTCGAAAGCGTATATCCAAGAAAATGCTCAAGATCCGTTTATCACACTTTACTTCCACATAATCACGTCACTGATAAGCACAACCATCCGGGATCCGGCATCGGAAAGCCACTTGCTCAATCGGTTCTTGGCACCTGCGACATGTCGCTCACCGGCTGTAAACACGTAAATCGCGTGGGAATCGCAGTCGCGCGTACCGGTCGCGTGTGACTGACTGGTACGTTTCACAGATGCGCGAACGCCGATGAACACGGACTGAAGGGAAGCGAAGGAAGAAGCTCGACGCTCGACACTTGGGCGGCACAAGCGGCAGCTTTGCTTCGGTTGCGGTGTCGGCGAGGCAACAACAGTCACACGCCGTCGCCCGAACTCGTAGTGGCTGTTTAGCTGTATATATCTGTGTGTGTGTGTTATGTTGAACGAGCCGGGGTGGCCGACACATAGGCGGAACACCGAATTATCCGTCTCCGAATGAAGCATAAAAAGGTCCAAAATCAAACACTGATAGCTTTTTGAAGAAGTTTTCACCGCTTGGGCATGCACGAATATGGTGCAGTTTCTTGCTTCTAAGACCCAGTACCGGTCTTAGTATTATAAACTCTCTCATATGAGTCTGGCAGATGGCTGAGCTTTGCGAGGAATTACTGGATACATGATTTGCTGAAGCTGAGTTACCTGTTTAGAGCCAGTAAATATGTCACCACCGATTTTTTTTATATTACAAATAAACATTTTTATTAGCAATATTCACGTACAAAACTTCCTCGTCCACAAAAATTCCAGGATCGTTTTTTGTGCTGCATTCAGCAATTATACAATTTTCCGACATAGCACACTCGGGGGGTTTAAGTTCGGAGATCGCGCAAGCCATGATCTGAATCATCCTCGACTTACCCAACAATCTTCTTTTAATCCTAGTTAAAACTCACCGACAACTACACCATACTATTACGTAACTCAAAAAAATGAGCCTAGTAAATACACTTAAGAGTCTGTAAGTTTATTTATTTAGCAAAATCTAACAGTCAAAGCAAATTACAGGATAGATAAGCACGAAAAGAAAAAGAAATGTATGTAAGTGGAGGACGTGTTGTAGAGAAAGCTGGAAAGCTGAAAAAAACCTCAAAACAGAACTCTGAGAAATAATACGCTAGAGCGACACAGGAGGCAGATTGACCTCGGATGAATCAGATAAAATCAACATGACCTTAGTAAAAGTTTTATAGTTTCTGAGATATTGCCCCCTTCAAGCTTTTTTAAAAAAATCACTACTTTTTGCTCCTTTTTGCCTGTTACGGTTATAAAGAACTTCTAACTCATGCTTTTTTCTAAGCTACCATTAATAGTTGGTTGAGACAACCGAGTATTCATTTCATTGAAAACTAGCACGGTATGCTAAAAAAAAAACAAATTGTTACATTTGGTTTCAATGCGAAAACCTTTACTAAAGTTTTACTAATTACTGTGAAAAGAAATGTACCAGACTGAATCATCAAATGATCTTAAAAATTAGTTATTGTATGCTCTTGACACAAAATAGTATATCTGTAGGATCTTTTTACTAAATACTGAATAATTCCAATTTTGGTCATTGAAGTAGTAATACTTGCGAAATACTACAAATTAATAAAAAATAATACATGCAGCTGTCGTTTGTGTCCAAATTACAACTTTGTAGTGGCTGTAATTACGGTGCGAAGGTACCACCTGAATGTTGTAAAAATCAATGGAAATAAAAAAAAATACAACGTAATGTTCTGTTCATTATTTTGATACCTGCACACAACAATGAATAATAGAGGATAATGGATAGCTGTTTTAGACATTTGCTAAAATAAAAAGCGATTACAGCAACTACAAAGTTGTAATTTTGACACAAAAGACAGCTGCATTTATATTTTTTTTTGTAGTATTTCGCAAGTATTACGCCTTCAATGACAAAACTTGTAATTGTTCAGTTTTTAGGTAAAAGAACCAAAAAATTTTGAAAGATCATTAAATATCTAATTTTTGAGGTCATTTGCTGATTCAGTCTGGTACATTTTTTCACGATAATTAGTAAAACTTTAGTAAATGTTTTCGAATTGAAACCAAGTATAATAATTTAGATTTTTTTAGCATACCGTGCTAGTGTTCAATGAAATGGATACTTCGTTGTCCCAACCATCTATTAATGGTAGGCCAGGAAAAAAATCATAAGCTAGAAGTATTCTATAGCCATAACAGGCAAAAAATGAGCAAAAAGTAGGGATTTTTTAAAAAGCTTAAAAGTGGCATCTGTTTGATCTGGAGCCAATCACCTCCCATGTTACTTTGGAGTGCTATTTCTGGGACGCCCTGTAGATAGGAGAAAACTTGAGTATGCCAATCCTCGGCCTGGCTAAGTAAAAGTTAATACTATTTCGAGACGCTGATGTAGGAACAAAGAAGTTAAGTTGTTCTAGGATGTCACTGAAGTCTCTAATGCCATGGATCAGCTTGTGAAGAAACGGAACTGAATTCTTTTTGCGTCTGTTATCTAAGTTCTAGATGTTGTCTCACCATCAACTCTCTATGAGGAAAGCCAATCGTAGAGTATATCAAATCCGCTTTGTATGCAAGATACTAAAAGCATACATCATTAGCTCTGTTTATAAAGCAATCGACAAAATATGACACTTAGCAGCATTCAAAACCTGTTTTAACGGCACCAGTTGTCAACCCTTACAATGTTGCTTTGTAAGCGATGACAATCTTCAATGTCAGAGATTCTACAGAAAAGTTTCAACGCCAATAACCTCAGAAATATCATCTTAAAAACATAATAAATGACAGACATTCCAAATTATATTCTTGTGGAACACCAGACATAAAACGGTATTCGCTTATGTCGTTTGCACATAACATACTGCTTCCTATGAAATAAATAACATCTGAAAAATAGTAGAAGTGAATTTGAAAGACAAAATCTAGATAACTTATTGAGCAGAATGTTATAGATTAAACTGTCAAATGTTTTAGAGAAATCAGTATATATTATATCCGTTTGAAGTTGTCTATCCATTGATTCAAAACATACTGAGTAAGATGTAGTAAGTTAGTAACTGTGTTGACTACAGAGACAAAGGATATTATAGTATTGCGTCATATAGCCTAGCTCAGACAGACAATGCCACTAGCACTAGTTGAAAAGGTAAGATCCAATTCAATTTTCAGTTACCCCTGAGTGATAAGATAATGCGCCTCAGTGAGCACCTAGAGCCCGGCCACTTGCCTGCACAAACCAGCGTATAATCTAAACCACTGGTTCCCAAACTTCTTTTTCTTATAGATCACTGTAAAAACTTCGGCACCCCTGTTATATTCCTTCTATATTCCAAAAGCTAGTGTGAAGATCAGATCTAACTATGCAAATTTTCATAGTGGGATGAAATTAAACATTCATACGTGTAAAGTGTAACTTCTTCCGCAACAAATAGACGGTGTAAAAAATAGTATAATAAATCAGGATGTTTATGTGAGGAATGCAGTTGTATTGACGGCTAATTATTATCAATAGTTCGATTCAATTTTGTAACAACATTGAAATCTTTTTCTAAAAGGTGGGAGGAGGAAAACTCTATGAAAAATGTCGCAACTTCCCAGAGCCCAGAATATTTTCTGGTATTTCTGCCTGCTGCCAAAAATCGTTAATACCCTTTTTTTAAATTACATCTTCAGGTCTTCATTAGTACTAAGGTTGAGTAGCTTGTCTTGCAATATCATATTTGCTACTTCTATTTCATCAAATGGGTTTGTGATCCAAGATGGTATTTCAATCGACAGAATATCGTCAAATCTAAACTTGAACTTATCGCGCAGGACATTCTGACTGTAATAGGTTTGGAAACTTTTACCAAATAAAGGGTATACCATCTACTTTTGGAATCACTGATCTAGACCCATACGCATATGAAGACAAACAACGCCACTGGTATTGGATGAACTAGGTAAAATTCCAATAAATTTTGACAGAGTGACCCCTTAGTGATACGCTACTGCCCCCAGTGCACCCCTAACGCCGGCCCGTCACCCGCCCGCGCGCCTGTACAAACCGCCATATAATCCGGGCTGTATCGTTCCCAGATTTTCACTGCATTATTTCGCCACTGAGAAGGGAACTCATTACACATATTTTACTAAGAGGTTCGAGGAATCGTTACCGGTTCGCGGAGAGGGATATCGAGTTTGTAGAACAGGGGCGGGGGCAATTATTAAACATCAATGTGACTCAGAGCTTGAGGCACAGAAATCATAGAAATGACAAGAGTGGTTCGTTCGAAGACCGAAATACATGCCTCGTCCAAATACGTTGCTCCTTCAATACAACCTAACTAGTCTAAATAAATGCATTGTTGCAAATTATATACTGTCTAAATGGGAAAAGCTCTTTCCAGGCAACGCTGTAATCAGTGCTAGTCCCCTTGAGCTAGCTACAAACGTGTATCAAACAATTAAATGACTCAAGTCAGCCAAACAGGCCCATATACAATTGCCAAATACTCCATAGTCCCCATCCATTTGATAAGGCTAACGCTAGTTTCTTCCCTGTCCTAACTATCGACCATCTGACAACGCTCCTGGTCCACACAAGTTAAATACGTCATAAGCGCCAGCCACGATACTGTCAGCCAGCAATGCTGTCAGACGCAACGCAGGGTTTAGCGTATGAAAGTCTTATAAGGGCAAATGAATGGGGGAATCTTTGATGTGTGAAATATGTACTGATAGGTACGTATAATTACTGGGGTTGGAAACGTAAAAATGTAGCCAACAGAATGAGATATACCTTCCAATCCTCGATTTTCAATCCCCCAAAAAAGTTTTCTGAAAATGATTAGGAGCATCTGAAACGTCAAAAAATCTATAAACATTGTGTGAAAATTTGATCCAAATCCGAGCGGTGCTTTCGAAATTATAGACAGTCCAAAGATTAGCAGACAGTCAGCCAGACAGACTAAATCTTTCGCGATTACAATTGTACTTGCGTGGCAAGTAAAAACTTAACATATGACGTTCAGGAGGATGCATGAGTCGCCCTAACCAAGACCTACTTTATTATTAAAGATTTGTTTGTGCACCAAAGCTTCCATCCTAGAACCCCCAAAGAGGTTCTGCAGATAAGTTATAGACTTTCTTCCCAACCATATGAAACAATCTTCCAAATAAGGCTTTCTGACTGCTATAGCCAGTTCAAAATTCGTATCAACAAGATATCTTCAATTAATGACAGTTAAATTGGTTCAGTATTTAGCAAAGCAGAACAATGGGATCGTTCAGCCAACGTAAAGCGGTCTAGTGGTGTAGCGCTTTTAAGCTGATTAGCAGTAGTCATGATATAGCTTTGTCAGTCTGACAACAGTCTTCATTTGGCTGTCAAATTTGATAGTAGGCTGGCTAATGTTGCAAACTGTCAAAGCGATGCACCGCTGATCTGGACCTCTTTACGTTGGTTGAACGTTCCCAATGATATGAAAATCAATCTTGTATAATTACACGGAGTGCCAAAGCATGCTCGAAAATCAACTTACCATTAAATGCAATAGGTCCAACAAAATAGTAGAATGATTTAGAAAAATATAAACGAGATGCACCAGTAGTCAACCAATTACATCATCTGGTGCATTCAACTTGTGGCTATAGTATATTTCAGAATGAGAGAGAGAGAGAGAGTAATAAATCACCAGGTTAGTTAGAGCAAGTTCTGCATAGGCGTACAATTTCATTATTGAACATACATTATACCTCTGACTCAATATAAATTCCTAATTGTCTTAGGAGCCTTTAATGGCAGTTAGTGTTGCTGTGACAGTGAATTTTGAAATGACAAGCAGTTTTTCTTTCGATAAAGAGAATAAAAAACTGCTTGATCAGTAAATGAGAAAGTATCATTCTTAATGTATTTCGCGCACTCCGATATGACTACGCTATTATTGTATGGGCGACACTTTGTAAAAATTTTCAAATGTGACAGGCATTGGAAAATCTATCATACCACACCAATATAGTATCTTGGTCAAAGTTCTATTAGGGTCCCAATTTGGCACGTAATTACCAATTCTTGGCAAAGGGTTCAACTCTCAAGACAAAACAACTTTTGGAACACGGATAAAACCACTTCCTTTGATACTATGTACAGACGAATTTGCGCTACATGGAAAGTGTACTAGAACGCGTGGGAAATGTAGAGCCAATATTTCTAACGGTATTTTTATATAACCTTCCGATGAGGCGCCTCTGGCAAAAGCTGAAGAAGTCCCAATAACCGGCGCTAAAGGGGTTGAAAAGGAGCTGGGGGAAAGGAGAACGGGTGATTGCCTCCGGGTATCTATTAGCGTTCGGTCGGATTAGGGATCGCCTGTTCGGATATTGTAGGGGCAAGTGGGAAAATAAACGTCCGTTCGCCAACAATGGAATAATAAATATAATGAAATTGAGGAGAAGCTTTTAGAACTGGACATATATAATAATAATAGTAATAATAAACGGCTTCATTTATAACGAGACATTATAAATGCTAGAAGTTTGGCCTCGTCTATTCTTCCTCTGAATCGTTGTGTGACGTTGGATACTAGAAGTTTATATACATATTCACCAAAGATGTTAAAATAAAGCAATGTAAAAGTTCAATAGTAGGAACCATTACAATTACATAAATATGCAGGTGATGCAACTTCAAGTTTAGATTATACTCCTAAATGTAAAAGATCTTGTGAATATAGAAGTCTTAGCTTGAGGCATTGTGAATATTTCTGGAAAACGAATAATTATGATGGGGTGGATTATATTATGACGAGGAATGAATTTTCTGTACAAGTATCAGGTTTCTTGTTGAGCATTGTTTCATGTACAAAGAAATATTTGTCTGTAACACTTAGCCAGTTCATAGCAATGATACGGCCTGATGTGTGATCATATCCTATGTTGTTTATCAGACGGCAGCTATAATTTTGGACTTTCTGCATATTGGTCTAGGCAGAGATATAATGACGTACAATAAATTTTGGAAATTACTAGACTTTTACATAATTTGTTTTTGTTCAAAATGTTTTGGTTGGCATACAGGAGCCTTAATGCTAAATAGCAGTTTTTAACTATAAGAGCTACGAGATCTCGGACCCTTAATTTTTCATCAAAGGTTTTTTACACGGTCGGAGGATTTCAACTGTGATTGGTTGATATAAATTTGCATGCTTTCCTTCAAAAACTTTAATTTTGTTTTTGGACCGAATAAAATTATTTGGGTTTTTTCAGTGCTCAATTTAATAAGGGCATTTTACTTTGCCTAATAATAATGGATTATTTCTAGATTCTTGTATTATAAGTGAGTTAGCGTTTTCATGATTATTTGGGTGAAACGATAGATACATTCGGGTATCGTCAGCGTAGGTCATTGTTTTACAATTTTGAACAACTGTGGTCAAATTTGAGGCGCATAATGTGTATATTATTTGTCATGTTGTCTGTTTTATGGAAAAACAATGCAGTTGTTAAGGAAAACCTGAAAAAAGGTATGGCTCAATTCTTTGAGAATATCGACTTGGAATAGAGCTTACTTTGAAGGATGTGCGACCAGGAGGAAGCCAAAAAAACTATCGCTATTCTACTACTAAAAAATATACCTGCAGCATTTTTTATGAAACCTCCAATTATCCATTATTCAGGTAGGGAACTGGTACCAATTAATTATTCAAAGGATGAAATGTGAACAGCCCTTCTCACTCATCGTCTTCAACACCATCATGGGCGGATCAAGCATATTTTAGACACATACTCTAAGTACCTATTTTTATTATTTGGAATTTTGACAGGCAGTAGGTTTCGAGTTTTAGAAGGACCAATTAGTATTACCTGACAGATGCCAAACATACAGACTGAGGAAGATGTGACATGCTGTTTCGTGATGTACATGTTAGTAAAAGTGAAACTGCGAATAAAGTTGCGCGGGACAAAATCTATCCACGTGATTATACTTCAGGTAGCGTAATTTTAAAACTCGCTTGCAAACTTTACTGTGTAGAATTTACTATATTCTTAATCATATTAATCCGCGTCCAGACCGAGATTCCAACGCAAGCCAAGGCACATGTGGTTACATATTTGGAGGTGTTCGAATCAATGTGTACGGCGCGAGCCAACATACACCAACGGTTTCCAAGGTAGCGTTGGGGATCGATTGCGTTCACTCATTGATCGGTACATCAAAGGGAGGTTTGATTTGGTCTGGACAGGATTTGTTGCGCTCTAGTATTTAGTCTTTTGTCTGCATTCGATGAGAGGAGAGTCGTCGCTCCACATTAGCACTAGACTTAACCCAACGCGGTCCAACTCGAAACTAAATTGAGGTGTAGATGAGCGCATTCCAATACCTTCCATCAACAAACGCCAACATCACATGCTTGAATTAGTTTGCTCGGCGTTGGATTTTCGGTCTGTACGTGGCTCTAGATATCCGATATTAGCATGCTCATACCGTTTTTGTATTTCTTTTCGAATTTTTTAAACCAAGCCAAAAGTCCAAAAAAATTTTTCTCGTTCCACAGTATAACATAGTTCCACTTAGATGGCTCAGCACGCAGAGCTATAGTAAAGTAAAGTGAATGTACGAGGGCGATCTGATAAGTACAGCGCCGAATTTACTATTGTGTATTACACTCTCGTAGACGGCTACACATTTCAGCCGAATTGGACTCGTAGTTTTATTTTGACCGCGTGTGAAAGCGGGCGTGTCCGCAGATTTTAGAAAAATAGAAAATGAGCAATATAGGTCGGTGACTTGATTCTCGTTTTTGAAAGGGAAATCGCGTAGCGAAATCAAAGACCGCTGGGATGATGTGTACGGTGACTCTTTTCCTTGGATGACGACCGGCAAAAATTGATTTGACAAGTTGTCGCACGTCGGTTTTTGATGAGCCATGCCCGGGGGGGGCCCGAAAACGGCTACCACGGAAGTTAGTTATCGTGACAAAAATCCATGATCTCGTATTGGCAGACCGCTGATTGAAGGTGCGCGAGATAGCTGACACACTATGAATCTCAGAATACCACGTGGATCACATTCCGCATGCACAAGTGCAAACGTGAGACCACTTCAGAGCAGTGTTTGACGATGTTTAAGCGCTTGGTGACCGTCGACGAAACATGGATCCAATGTTAACATCAGAGACCAAGGAATAGTTGAAACAGTGGACTTTACCTGGCGCACGTGCTCCGAAGAAGGTGAAGACTGTCCCTATAGGCCGGAAAGGTGATGTCAATTATGCCTAATTATTGGGTCGATTCTAGGCCGACTTGGAGAAAAAATTGCCCCATTTGGCGAAGAAAGAAGTGCTGTTCCACCATGACAACAAGCTGGCTCACATCTCCGCCATCGCCACTACCAAATTGGTTGAATTAGGCTACGAACTGCTGCATCATCTACCGTATTCTCCAGATTTGGCCCCGTGTGACTTTTTTGTTATCCAAATTTGAAAAAGCTACTCGCCGGCGCCGGGCAGAAATTTGAGTCGAATGAGGAGGTGAGGAGGTTATCACCGCCATGGAGGCCTACTTTGCAGACATGTCTTTCGGTCGGGTTTAAGAAGTTGGAGCATCGCTGGGTCAAGTGTATCGAGCTAAAAGGAGATTATGTTGAGAAATAACTCGCCACTTTTCCAAATTTTTCGTTTTTCTTTTGTCGGCTAAGTACTTATCGGACCGCCCTCGCATATCGCTTCAAAGGTCAAAATGTCAAGAAGCTTGTATCAAAAAAGTGTATAATCGAATAGTTTCAAAATAGCTAGGCTGTATAGATGCGTGGCAAAATGGATTGCGAAGTCGAAGGTAATTATGATAAGGCAGAGTCCGCCCTATTTTCATTGCTTATCAGATACCCAGTTAAGGAATATGCAAGTTTTGAAAGCAGAGTGCAGCTTTGAGAATTACGGGACATAATACAATATCGTTTTCAGCTACCTTGAAATCATGTAAATGGAGTTTTGATGAATATTTGTAGTTTATTACCAGCCAGTTTGCCAGGTTCCTACCTCTATTTTTCTCTAATACAGCAGTGCGATACTAGCGCTCTAGTGATCATTGTACAGGAGAGAGTACCTATGACTATTAATAGTACTTTTTCGTATTAGTGTAAGAGTAGAAACGCACATTAATTTCAACATGTGTGCTAAATAATCACTATATTATTATATATTCAAACCTCATTTATTCCAGGCCAAAATAAATGTTATCGATCGTCGTTTTTATTCGCTTGTCACTGCCCTGCTCACGCATGTACGACGCTCTGGCCAATAGGAGCGCGCTGGTGTTTGTTTTGACGAGACGTAAATGGGATATGAATACACTTTAGGCCATATAATGTCAGCGCGTTGCCAGTGTCGCTATTCTGTAATTTTAATAATAAAGATGATTGTGGATTTATGGAGGATAAAATTTCAATAACACCAACACTGATTTCCACCGCTGCCACGAAGTATTGCTGCAGCGGGACAAAGGTAATAGTCCGTATTAAATGTCCTGTTAATATTAATCAATATGATAGAATTGCAAAACTAACTGTACGGGCGCTCCAACTGAAAAATCTTATTAACCTCTCTACGGGCTTCTACGATATTTCTAACATCTATTTTTAAAAACACTAAGGGATTTGAGTCTTAATTTTGGTGAACAATTTTGGGATTAAACTATAAAATATGTTATATTTTACTACTAAGCACTAGGAAGTAGCAAGTAATATTGTTATTTTGAGCGACTCAAATAAAAAATAGGTTGACAATCATTTTTTTAGTGCTTTATTACCCGCTTACACCGCTACCATTCATCGCACCCCTCCGTTGTCACCCACCCAAGACAAATCGCACTGCAGTAACAGAAAAGTCGGCACGGCACCATGACATTCACAGTGGCACATGAGAGGGTGCTCCCTCAGCAACAAAGAGATATCATCCCCATTACAAACACGGTAGGTACAGGGTGTTACACAAGACATTCACCTCTTCCCTAACTTATGACGTATGGCTGTTAAAAGGAAAAATATATACTTACAAAATCTGGGATCTATTATAACATACATTATATTTTGTATATCAGCGAAGTGAAGTCGAATAAAAAATTAGAGTACTTGTCATTAGGACCCAAACGAGGCCCTATTCGATGGGTTCCCAGATGCCCACTCCCTAGCTCCATCATCAGATCATCTCCATGTCATAATTGTCACTTTCCATATTAAACGTCTGCCATATTGGATTATAATTACGTCACTTTGCTTAGTGTGTTTCTTTCATCGATCCATTTCATTTGATATCGATAATGTGGGGTGACTATAATAATAATAATATTTATTCACTCAATGTACAATACTATGGAATCTATGAATCGATATTTTGCCAGGGCCGCCATATTGGATCTAGAATGACGTCACGTTGCTTATTGTATCTCTCTCCTCAAGCCCTTTCAGTCGATAACCATATAGGGGTAACTATATATTTGTATATTATAAGCGCCATCTTGCGGCGGATGACATATTTGAAATGACGACACTCTGCCTAGTGTGTTTGTGTATGATGCCCATATTATAGGCGTGACTATGGAAAGTAAAAGTCACCAAATTGCGGCCTCCGTCATATTGGATTTAGGAAGCCTTTTCATTTGATACCCATTTCATATACTATGGAAGTGATAAAACGCCATCAAGTAGCATACGCCATATTAAATCCTAAATGGCGGCAGTTAGTTTATTATGTATTGTTACATGAAGCAGGCAGGCATAAACAATTTTGGCTCAACTGGTTGAGCTTAATTGGTTCAACATTCAGTTTCAAGATGTTACCTACAAACGCATACTAACGAACTAACATACTAACAGTTACTTGTACAAAGCTTGTAAAAAGTCCCACTGTTAATGCAATTCATATTGACATCCCAGCTCAAATTAAGTCAGAAAACATAAAATGTTTCAGGGTAAATTCATATTTTCCGAAAATACTCTGAATGGCAAAACTACCTGGGTAACATTTTATTAGTTACCCAAATGCGCAACCTTGCCTTCATAAACGATTTTGTATACGTATTATATTGCTTACCGTTTTCAAATTTGAAATACCCAGTGCATATATATAGAGTGCTTTTAGCAAAGTTGAGTTGAAATTCAACGTAGATTTCAACTAGTTTTCGTAATTTCTCAGCTTAGGGAGAGCCCTGTACATTAACCACTTTGTCATAGTTCATTTTTATAGTCTCTTCATTTAATTTCATAGGGCTTGAAAAAAAAGGACAGCTCCTTCGAAAACGTGCATACACTACAATATGTACAGCGGGAGCGGAAATACTGAGATAAAAGAATATTTTCAATGAAAAGTGACTAATTGAGATGGATCGAAAAAAGTGAGAAAACTTGAAAAAAGTGAGTCGCCAACATCCTGAAATAACAGCCAGCTGTCTGAAGCGACGCTGAGAGGTAACGCGTCATATTTGACGCGTGCAAATGACGAATGTCGCGTTGCTTCGTCTCAATCAGCAAGTATGTCAAAGGGCCAAGTTAGAGGGGGTCAATTTGTAGTGGGACACCCTGTATGTATGAGCAGGCATGAGGGGCGCGCAAGGCTGGATGAACGACGCAAGGTGACAAAAGTGCCGTTTTAGATTATGCCCATGGGGTCGCTGAAGGGTGCGTCGACGATGCTTCGGGCATCGAGGTTAGGGGAAAGAGATGCGTGAGTGTGTAAATGAAGGAGAATCTAGACATATGCCACCGTCGTTCAGTAAGCGGGGATGGACACCCCTCCGATTATTTTTAATGAAGTACGGCGAAGCCATATATGCTCGGAATATGGGCATTAGGGGAGGTTAAAGACTACGCAACAACAAGTATGGCTCATCTGAATGGGTAGCTTTGAACATTTTGAAACCTTTCATATTGATTGACAGATGACACGTATGTGAAACAACTGAGCTAAGCCATACTTCACGCAGTCCTAACTCTTAGCTGCAAAGCGCAACTGACCGTAAACATTTATTATTTGCCTTGGTGTTTCTCTAATGTCACTATCCACCTACGGACATAAAAGCTACTTCTCGATAGGGCATTGCGGTTAGTAATGGTGAATGGTTAGTATGGAAAAGCTACATTCTTCTACAGTCTTTGACAAATAAAAATAGGTATTCTGATATAAGACCCTTGCGAAAGGATATGGCCATAGTCAGGGCAGTAATATGTAAAACGCTCAATCTTAACACACTTGCTCGCCCTACTTCTATCCCGCATCCAAAGACCCTCGATATAAAAAAATCATGGACATTATGTTGAACTCGATATAGAAAATTGTGGTAGAGAGCGAGGGGTGAACGAGGAATGACAGCAAGGGAACGAGGTTGATTTCCTTTTTGTTTGCTGCGGTGGTTTTCGATAGAGAACCAATGGTATTATTATCCCAAGCGCATTTACTCCAGCAGAAATTGGGGCGGCCGGTTGGCTTTGTTAGCCAAAGATGCACTTTCTGATGTTTTTATGTGTGTATTGTTATGGGTGCTTTGAGAGCGCGATGAGTATGAGGAATAGAGGAATGTGTATTGTGTTAGTTCTATTTGGGATCGTTTGTCTGATTATGTTGGGGTACAAGGGCCAGATAAGACCTAGCCTCGTGTATTGCTCACACCTTTGGAGAGCTGCCGCCTCGACTACATTATCTATGATCAATGCTGTCCAGAGGAGGGCTGTCCGACTGATCGAATACTCTTCTCTAAGAGACAGTTTCGGGACTCCTTCGCACCAGCGGGCCGTCGGCGATCTAGCTCTCTTCTACTGTTACACCAACGGGCTTTGCTCCTCAGAGTCCTCCTCCATGATGCCGTCACACGCTGTGCCTGCCAGATTGACCCGCCTAACTCCCATCCTAACCATGTCAACCTTCAAACATCCATAACTGGCCGGTATGATCGCTCCTTTGTCCCGAGTGTGACAAGATTGGGGAACACTCTACAAGAGGAGGTTTTTCCAAGTTCTACTAACTTTACGCAATTCAAAAATCGGATTAACAAAATTTCTTTGGGATCCTCATAGCAGTGTAAAAAGATATGTTGCGCTCACATAGCGTACTATGAAAAACTGCAGCAGAAAGCAGGTGTTGCACAATTACAGTTTCGGTAAAATTGATGGATGCACCTCGGCAAAAATATTTTCAAAATGGTAGATTTTCCCGTTATACCTAAAACAGACACCAACTTGCTTATTTTAAGTGGAACAGCTTCTATATTATTATATTTTTGGATTTTACATGTGAAGTACATTTCATGTATCTCATCCTATACCTGAGTCTAACCGTTTCTGCAATGCAATTTAACTTTGAAAAAACCCCAAATGTTTTTTCAAATAAAAAAAATGCAATTGTTGTCTACCTTTCAAATTACTAATTTCGGAGATTTTTATAAATATCCGAAAATCTCGTTAATGTGTGACAAAGAAAACCAGATCCGATCCCTGGGAACATCCACCATGATCCTGTGGGATCAATACCTTACGACAGGAGAGGAAAGTTTCTCTGGAAGGTCATTGGACAAAAGTTTTCCTAGGAAAGCACACCACTGCTGATCAAAAGTTTTTGCAATATTAAGAGTAATACGGTAACATTCAAGATATCGACGCTATTAGTGCACCTACTCCCCAAAAAGTGGAATTTTTTCAACTCTAACTATAAATCATACTTAGCCCGTTTTGAGTCCACCTGTTCTTGAAACCTCATTCAACTACGCATATGCGCTCATGTATACGAAGAGTCACAAGTTATTGAACCACACCCGTAACCATTTTCAATTTCACTATCTATTCGCATCGCCCCGTAGCAAATCTATCCCTATAATATTCATTTCTCTAGTGAGGGTGCGGAGAGAAAAAGCGCTCGTTCCTCATTACAGCAGAGTCGCCCTCGTGCCGCCAATTTGATTCCATAATTTCAATTTGAACGCACACGAATAGGCTAACAGACCGAAACTGGGCTGTGTATGCTACTTCAGCTGAGCTCTGTGCTTTCACTCCAGTCGAAAGGAGTACTCATATTTTCATTTAGCGGGAATTATCGTTGTCTTCATCTGACATGTCATGGTATTTGGAAAGTCAGATCTTTCTTGGAGACTAATGCCTGGGTAAGCAAATTATCTATGGTACGGTATGGCCACAGCTTAGATAAGAATCAGCTATGAAACTCTCCTGTAGTGTCAAAACCGGCCACTATTTCGGTGCAGAAAATTGCATGTGAATTCCCCTATTACAACGATGAAAGAGGTTTCAAGGTTCAGCAGCAGCCGGTGTTGCCACGTATCAAGCCAGCGGCCGCATATATATTCTTTGTAATCGTAAAATGATAATATTTCGATATGATCTAGTGTGGTTTATGCGAATCAATGATAAAAAGGAGTATGTTTGTCCAAAAAAAGCGGAGGATGACTATTTATTTATGAAAAAGCTTCAATATGAAATTGTAATGGTGGAAGTATTTACAATAAACGGAAAATATTTACTTTGGCTATATATTCTACGCTACTGCGATATAATCAATCCATTGCATTTTCAATATAAGCATTGCTAAAAACACCAGACAAATATGTACAACCTTCACTCAATCACAAGAATTTCGGTGTCCTTGTCGCGGAAAAAAACAATGTTCATCAGTAAAACTAAACCATTTTGCACGAATATTTTTCATTCTTCGCTTATTCTGAACAAATTCATTAAAAAAAAATGTATGTGTTGTCATGTAATTATGAATCAGGGGCGACAACTTAGGGGTCGACCGATATAGTATTTTCACCGATACCGATATATCCACCGATACCGATATATTGGTTGTTCGTCTGTTTCCATGCGCCATCGGGTGTGTTTTACTCCACAAAAGTGTCAAATATCAGGAAAAGTAGCGTTCTTTGGAAGTATTTTTATAGATTCCGATCGGAGGAATAACGAATTATATATACCTCACGAGAGATCTTCTGGTAGACATATGAACATTTGGAAGGTGGAGGGACGTCTGTAAATTTCCAACGAAAACTGCAGCACCAATCAGTAAATACACTAAACCAGAAAATCAATGCGTATACCAATCTACCAGTGATTGCAAGATTTGACAGTCCTGCTCAGTGGTGGAATGATACTAAATTACGATTTGCCAAACTCTTCCCACTAGCTCCCATATATTTGTTGGCACCAGCGAAAGAACGAGTTTTTTCTGAGGAAGGCAACATTTATGATGTCAGACGAAGCAGGTTAACACCGGATAGGACAGAAGCTACATTATTCCTACACCTCAATCTGCCTAAGTTAAATTTTAAGTATAAAATATTTAAATCTACATCGCTCTTGAAGCTATAGTCCTCTATAGTACTTTTCAGCTTTAGTTTTGCATTTACTCATTTTTCACCTTTGGCCAAAAATTTAAGACTGACTATGGCTGTTACGTTTCGTTTTTTATAGATATATGTAAGATATAAATGTTACTTTAATTCATTTAAATAAAGTGATGGTAGATTTTCCCGTTATACCTAAAACAGACACCAACTTGCTTATTTTAAGCGGAACAGCTTGTATATTATTATATTTTTGGATTTTACATGTGAAGTACATTTCATGTATCTCATCCTATACCTGAGCTAACCGTTTCTGCAATGCAATTTAACTTTGAAAAAACCCCAAATGTTTTTTCAAATAAAAAAAAATGCAATTGTTGTCTACCTTTCAAATTACTAATTTCGGAGATTTTTATAAATATTCGAAAATCTCGTTAATGTGTGACAAAGAAAACCAGATCCGATCCCTGGGAACATCCACCATGATCCTGTGGGATCAATACCTTACGACAGGAGAGGAAAGTTTCTCTGGAAGGTCATTGGACAAAAGTTTTCCTAGGAAAGCACAGCACTGCTGATCAAAAGTTTTTGCAATATTAAGAGTAATACGGTAACATTCAAGATATCGACGCTATTAGTGCACCTACTCCCCAAAAAGTGGAATTTTTTCAACTCTAACTATAAATCATACTTAGCCCGTTTTGAGTCCACCTGTTCTTGAACCCTCATTCAACTACGCATATGCGCTCATGTATACGAAGAGTCACAAGTTATTGAACCACACCCGTAACCATTTTCAATTTCACTATCTATTCGCATCGCCCCGTAGCAAATCTATCCCTATAATATTCATTTCTCTAGTGAGGGTGCGGAGAGAAAAAGCGCTCGTTCCTCATTACAGCAGAGTCGCCCTCGTGCCGCCAATTTGATTCCATAATTTCAATTTGAACGCACACGAATAGGCTAACAGACCGAAACTGGGCTGTGTATGCTACTTCAGCTGAGCTCTGTGCTTTCACTCCAGTCGAAAGGAGTACTCATATTTTCATTTAGCGGGAATTGTCTTCATCTGACATGTCATGGTATTTGGAAAGTCAGATCTTTCTTGGAGACTAATGCCTGGGTAAGCAAATTATCTATGGTACTATGGCCACAGCTTAGATAAGAATCAGCTATGAAACTCTCCTGTAGTGTCAAAACCGGCCACCATTTCGGTGCAGAAAATTGCATGTGAATTCCCCTATTACAACGATGAAAGAGGTTTCAAGGTTCAGCAGCAGCCGGTGTTGCCACGTATCAAGCCAGCGGCCGCATATATATTCTTTGTAATCGTAAAATGATAATATTTCGATATGATCTAGTGTGGTTTATGCGAATCAATGATAAAAAGGAGTATGTTTGTCCAAAAAAAAGCGGAGGATGACTATTTATTTATGAAAAAGCTTCAATATGAAATTGTAATGGTGGAAGTATTTACAATAAACGGAAAATATTTACTTTGGCTATATATTCTACGCTACTGCGATATAATCAATCCATTGCATTTTCAATATAAGCATTGCTAAAAACACCAGACAAATATGTACAACCTTCACTCAATCACAAGAATTTCGGTGTCCTTGTCGCGGAAAAAAACAATGTTCATCAGTAAAACTAAACCATTTTGCACGAATATTTTTCATTCTTCGCTTATTCTGAACAAATTCATTAAAAAAAATGTATGTGTTGTCATGTAATTATGAATCAGGGGCGACAACTTAGGGGTCGACCGATATAGTATTTTCACCGATACCGATATATCCACCGATACCGATATATTGGTTGTTCGTCTGTTTCCATGCGCCATCGGGTGTGTTTTACTCCACAAAAGTGTCAAATATCAGGAAAAGTAGCGTTCTTTGGAAGTATTTTTATAGATTCCGATCGGAGGAATAACGAATTATATATACCTCACGAGAGATCTTCTGGTAGACATATGAACATTTGGAAGGTGGAGGGACGTCTGTAAATTTCCAACGAAAACTGCAGCACCAATCAGTAAATACACTAAACCAGGAAATCAATGCGTATACCAATCTACCAGTGATTGCAAGATTTGACAGTCCTGCTCAGTGGTGGAATGATACTAAATTACGATTTGCCAAACTCTTCCCACTAGCTCCCATATATTTGTTGGCACCAGCGAAAGAACGAGTTTTTTCTGAGGAAGGCAACATTTATGATGTCAGACGAAGCAGGTTAACACCGGATAGGACAGAAGCTACATTATTCCTACACCTCAATCTGCCTAAGTTAAATTTTAAGTATAAAATATTTAAATCTACATCGCTCTTGAAGCTATAGTCCTCTATAGTACTTTTCAGCTTTAGTTTTGCATTTACTCATTTTTCACCTTTGGCCAAAAATTTAAGACTGACTATGGCTGTTACGTTTCGTTTTTTATAGATATATGTAAGATATAAATGTTACTTTAATTCATTTAAATAAAGTGAACATTTTTCTAGGTATGAATATTTTTCCAAGTATCGTGTGTTTAATTAAACAATATTAACTTATTTTATATAGGCCATATCGGCCGATACGATATCGCTGATATTACGTATATATATCGATGTCGGTCGACCCCTACTACAATGTTAATAACTAACTTTTTTAGCTATTTAAAATATTGGAACTATCGACCGCTTACACATTAAAAACTCTTTGTGTATGTAGAAGCATCCTAGCTGAGGGGTCGACACAAATATCAGGTTTGAATGCGGTGTTTTGTGTTTACATTGAAAATGGAATGGATTGATAATAACCCAGCAGCAAAGAATATTTGGCAAAAGGAAATGTTTTTCTGTTTATTGTAAATACTTCGACTACTATGAATTTATTTTAAAACTTTTTAATAAATAAATAGTGCTTTTTTATTATTGGTTCACACAAACTACAACAGATCGCATAGTGTAAGGTTTTACGATTGTAAATAATAGCTGCGGCCGCAGGCAGGGTACGTGGCAACACCTGCTGCTGCTGAGCATTAAAACCCCTTTCATCGTTATACTGGGGGAATTTACATTCACTTTCACCGCCGAAACGGCGGCCATCTTTGACAGTGATAGGAGAGTTCCATAGCTGCTTGTTATCTGAGCTGTGCTAGGGCTTCGATCAAAAAGCGAATAGTTTTTTCAGAAGTTGCCTAGAAAATCGTTCTCAATGTGTTTCTTTAAGCGTGTCCAAAACATCAAATTTTCAGAAAATTATGTCTGATGTACCCCAACGATCGGTCCTTGGGCCTCTACTTTTTCTTTGATATATTGCTGACTTGCCAAGAAATGTCAACAACCCAGAGATACAATCCTTTGCCGATGATACGCAGCTCCTTCACTACTTTGATATAGATAGTATCCACGATGCTCAAACTAATTTAAACTCTGATATTGAAAGGCTGTCAATTTACAAAATCGTACAATCTTGCTATAAATGTATCAAAGTCGAATGCAGTGCTTTTTTGCTCTGAGCCTAGGAGGGAGGCTGTCGTATCATTGTTATCGGTAAAGATTGGTACAGGAAAAATAAATCTCTCTCCGAGTACAGGAATATTAGGAGTTACTATCGAGATGCTTAGGTTCACAGGCCACGTAAATAATCTCCTAAAGAAATAATACCTGCGACTCCGTGCTTTATATGCTAACAAGTTTATCCTGAAATTCAAATTTTGGAAACAACTCTGCGAGTCACCTATAAACCAATTCTTATCTACTGTAATATTTTGCTTATCCTTGGTAAGAACAGACTGCAGGTTGTTCAGAACTTTGGTCTTAGGCGATTTGATCATATCTCAAATAGGTTTACTAATTTGTGCTGGTTGAAAATACCCTATTTAGTGAAGTTTAGTTATCTGATTTTCATCCACAAAATAATGCTTATATTTGAACCTCTATATCTTACAGAAAAGTTCATTCTTAGAGGTAATGCGCTTAATAGAACCATCAGGCATAGAAGCCATAATTCATCTTTACTCCAGCTGAATTTTACATACACTGCTGCTTGTATACTGGGTGTTTCAGATCTATGGGATCAAACTTGTAGGGGTTATTCAGTGTAACAGTAGAAAACATTTGAGTATATGGACCCATATCCGGCGCTTGTGTGTTGTTATCTTTAAAAACGAATAAAGAGATTGTTTTTTGTAGCTGCATTCCATATCGCCTTAGCTGAGCTATCGTATTTGTGAAGTTTGCAAGAATTTAACAAAAATTAATTGTTGCTAATGAAAAACTGTACCAATCAAGAATTGTCGGATATGCATTTGGCATACGGAGCAACAAGCTGCAATGCACGAGCAGCAGCATGATTGTATCAAGAACTACAGCATCCGGGACACACAAAGTTTATTGCTATTCATCGGAGGCTCTCCGAGACAGGCATGTTTAAAACCAACATGCCTGATACTGGTGTTGCTCGAACCATAAGAACGGTCGAATTTGAAGAAGAGGTCCTTCAGCGAGAGAAAATCCCCATGCAATTTTTCCTAGAAAACATCAGCAACGTTGGTCTGTCAACGTATGGGCAGGCATTGTTGATGATTATTTGATTGGGCCATACCTTCTACCGGAACGGTTAACAGGACCTATTTACCGGCGTTTCTTGGAGGAAGTTGTTCCAGAACTTCTTGAAAATGTTCCATTGAACGTTTGACAGCAAATGTGGTTTCAGCATGATGGAGCGGTGGCTCACTTTGCTGTACAAGTACGTGAGTATTGGGCTCAGCGGTTTGGGCACCGTTGGATTGCCAGAGGTGGAGCAGTTTCTTGGCCTCCTAGGTCACCCGATTTAACGTCGCTAGATTTTTTTCTGTGGGGACATGTAAAGTCTTTGGTTTACGAAACTCCAGTAGTAACAGAGCAAGACTTAATTTGACTATTTACAGCAGCATTTGAAATCATTCAAAACGAGTATCAAATTTTTAGTCAACTCCTTAAATCGGTGTATTCAGGTTAGAGGAAGACATTTTGAACAACTGTTGTGATGATATCATGTACAAAAAGCAAAAATTAAATGCATTAAATCCTATTTAGGCAATCTATCGTCTTTCTAAATTTTAACGCGTCTTAGGGCCGTAGTGACACTTTTCCGGATATGGGTCCCTATACTCAAATGTTTTCTACTGTTACGCTGAATAACCCCTAAAAGTTTGATCCCTTAGTTCTGAAACACCCTGTATATAACAACATAGAATTATTAATGAGTCATAGTGGAACACACTACGCATAGTCATTGCTTAATACTGATGTTCACCAGTTGTCATGTGCATTATTTTTCTCGCTTTTTCTTGTTTTAGGTGTGTAACAATCAAGGGCGGATTCAGGATTTCGTCTAGGGGAGGGGGCGCAAACGATATTTGGGACTCGTCATTTTTTAACCCCAGTGGAACTTCTAGAATGTATCCTCTTATTGTTCCTTGAATCCATTGTTTTGTATCTGGTCAAGGCCAGCTTGAAAAAAAAACATGGAAATTGCTCAGAAATCCAATATTTTATCATATGAGAACAAACTAAGTACGTGGCATTTATAATTAACCAGTGTAATAAAATTAAAGATTCCAACATAGAAAAATTCATTGCTCTATTAACCGACAAAAAATAAATAAAACACTCCGAGGGACCCCGAGACATGTCCCAGTCAAAAAACGATGTCTTTGATTGCGAAAACGAACATGAGACCAAAAAATTCACATTATCGTTAGGCAAGACAAAGAAGGATGTCTGTAGACCATCTATAGATCGTGTCTTGAGACCGTCTCCAGACTGCCTATAGATAAATTGCGCAATGGGGTCTACTAGTATGTAATAAGTTTAAGGATTAAGACTCTGAACTGCCCATTAAACAAATCAAGTGAATGGTGCAAATACTGACACAATCAAGCACTTCTATTATATCAGCAGTATAAGGCATGTATTTCTCCTTTCCGACGTGGATAATTTTGGTTATCGAAGAACAGACAGCCGACGCATCCGCGTCAGTGAAACAGACATTTCTCGAACGAAAAGTTGATACGCCCCTCCCAGTCGGCATGTCCGTAATGCCAAATTTTGCGGCCTGTGCGAGTTTCTGCTGAAACCTCACCTCCACAACAGCGTGGTCTGTTACCCAGGGAAGGCAGGACAGCAGAGCTGTAAGGGATAGGATGCGTGGTCAGAAAGAGATCCAGCAGGATACTGGCATGTGACGAGACGCGGAGCAAACAAATGGGGCCCGTCACCAGCTGGGTCAGCAATTGAGTAGCAAACGCTTTAACTGCACGACCTACTGCATCGGACTTGTTTGAGCCCAACCAAAGCAAATTATGGTCATTAAAATCACCGAGGAGAACTACCTCTGAAGCGGAGTGATTGATGTCCAGGAAGTCGATCTTGACGGCGAGGTAATCAAGAAGGTCATTCCAGTTATGGTCCGACTGGTCCTTGTCTACCAGCTTCTTTTTGCGTGTTAATGAAAACAGACCTGAAGTGGACCATTGGCGGACTTGTACCGCCACCCGGCAATCGGTCCTGAGGTATTCCTTAACGCGTTTACAATCACTTGTACGGGAAGAAGTTGTATGCTGGATACAACAGCTTCCGGAACAAGCATTTTCCACGGCCCCGCTCAGTAGGGGTTGGGGTTTTTGAAATTCAATATAGATCTTTCAGTTAGTTTTCAGACTCTCAAAGAGGGACAGCATTTGGAATACCAAAGGATACCAAAAAATCATAATGCTCAGTTCCTATAGCTAGAACTTATAGTTAGTATGCCTCCGTCACCATGATGTGACAGAAAGTAACACGATGGTGTTAGATTGCAAAAGCAAATGTCAGACGTCTAGGGGAGGGGGGGGCGCCCCCTTCTAAATCCGCCAGTGGTAACAATTCCTTGCTTTTTGTCATAAACGCTATCTTGGATTTTATTTTTTTATTTTGTTCTTCTCATGCCATCGTATAATTTGTATACCTTTCCGCACTAGTGGTGGTTAAGTGTAAGAACAGCCCACGGCTAAACTTCGCCAATAGAGTTAGATGTGCATGTACTCAATAAAGACGAAATTATTATTATTATATGTACTCGTACATCGGTATCTCGGTGATATCGGTCCAATTTGTCGATAAATGAATCGGCCGATATGACCCCCCCATATGTCAATATAAGCCGACCGATGTAAATTACAAAATTAACATTTAACGTTGTTGAAGACAAATACAACTTTTTGTTGCGTGTGTGATAAAACGAAACTTAAAAGCCATTTTCAGTCTTGATTTTTATCTGAGTAGTTAATGATTTTGCTATAACTTTGGTGCAAACGGAACAGATTAAAATAGAAAATTTGCTTGTTCTAACCTGATCCCTGTCGTCCTTGTGAAGAAATGTGCGCCGGGGCTCGCTCTCGTCATTTTATATCTCTTTTAGATATTTAACGACCTCAACATTGTCTCAAAGTCTGAGACTGGAAGTTTGGTTATGTTCAGAAGATGATCTAAGACCGACACTAAAAAACTAACAGACCTATTGTAGCTCTGCTTTTTGTAATTGGCAAGGCAATATGGTTTTCAACACCAGTAATCAAATGGAGTTAATCGATCAGTTGTGACATGCTGCCCTTAAGTGAAAGTCTTATGACATTCCACAGCAACTTTGCAGATGGATGGTTGACTTCCTATCTGAGGTAAGGTATCCGTGGTAACTGATAGCTCTCCTCTTCATCCCCAACTAACAATTATCACTCCTATTAGGGTTGCAAGAACGGTTATGCAGTATTCCTTACACATCATTTTAGGTTGCAAGAGCTTTGGCAAAGCGTTCTTAGAACAGCCATACAAGCGGAATAGGCGCACCTAATAGTGCACTTCAGTCACTTAAGATGTATAAGTTGTAACAGTTATACAACAATATTGTAAACTCTCCTGCATTCGCTAAAAAACCTTTGTGTCAGTGTAAGAATGAACTTTTGTCAACTATACACCCATTCTAATACATAATTTTACTTCATTGCAACTAAACTATTTTTTTATGTATTTTGCAGGCGAAGTGAAGAATATGTTCAAACTAACACATTACATTCATCTTGTTTACATAGCGGCCATAGTGAATTTTATACACAAGTATATGATAAGCTTCTACACCGTTATATAGGGCTACTGAATGACTTGCGGATCAATTTTTATTGTGATTATCGTACGAGAGTAGTGTCGTAATTTCCAAGGGCTTCGTATTTGGTCCTTATTTTAATATGGATCAAAAATATGTCTTTATTTTTAAGTTGAAAATCTGAACTTATCTGAGTTAAATCTTCTACAAATCCTATATTTAGACACAATTACACTAATGTTCATCATTTTCTATCTGTAATGTCGGAGTGAAACAAAATTATTTGATTTTCAATAGAGGACGTTATTTTTTATCCAATATGGCGGGTGGCATATTGTCATTGGTTTATTAGAACATTTTGGTGTTATCTGCAAGTGTTATACAGCAATTTAGCAAACCTCTGAAATAAAATATGAGGAGAATCGAATGCTTTACTCAGATTTTGTACCAGATGTACATTATCTGTTTGAAAAGTGGGAAAAACCTTTACAATGAATATTCATGCGTTGATTGTCTTGAAGAAGAAAAATAATGGTTATGGCATTTAACCTGAAAAGATGACAGCGGAAACTTGAGTTATGGTGAAGTTGTATATCTGTATTTACATTAAGTAACAAATATCTGCCAAGAACATCAATCTGCTCTGTAAAAGTTTTGGTTCATATGGATGGCGGAATTCTACTAAGAATCCATTCGTATCGGCTTATCGGAGTTTCAGATCACCAAGATCTTGATTTGGCACGAACACGACTCGTCTGTGGCAGCTGCTACAAAGAACTTGGATTAACTGTTTAGGTGCTGGACTAACTGGTCCAAACGATCACTGAAAATGATACGTGAATAAAACATATTGCTCAGGGTGGTAGTAAGTTCAAAATATCGTATTTAGATTACGTCTACAATAAAAGCTATCCACAACCCAAAATTTACAGAATAAAACAGAGCACTTTAAAATTCTACCTCAATATCTAGTTAAAGCATACTCGTACATTGGTAAAAACTCCCTAATTTATCTACTATTTATTGATTAAAGCATTTTAAAAACTGGCGTCTAGTTTTAATATTTTTATGGCCCATAAATATTAGAATCATACGTCCAGTAATTGACTAATACAATCGATTTTTGTTCGCATTTATTATTTATACGTCTGCTTTATGGTTGTCATTATTGGAGACGTATATCCCTATAAAAATTTTATGGATGCCGAAAATGATTGGCTGCGGGTTGGAAAGGGGGAGTTTTATATATTGGTAGATAAATACATATTGAAATAAATACCCGTTTTGAATAATAAATATTTCGAACTCTCGTTCAACGAATGATATGTATTTTATTTGTTTGTATGAGATGAATGGCGGGGAATAGCATGACGGGAATGGACGGTACAAAAAACAACAAACCCTACATCTGGATACGAAAAAACATAAGGATCGCCCTCACAGATGCACGAATATAAGAAATAGTGTAAATAGACAATTAGAGATATACTTCCTACGTCAGTGGTCTGTATATTTTTCTATCCGTTATTCCTTGGCCACTATAACTTGAAAAATGACTCGAGATTACTACTATGCCAAAGACGCCAGGTCTAGCGGAGCTACAAGTAAAAAATAAAAACCGCTCAAATTCTGTTTCTTATGTTTCAGTCTTATGATCATTTTTAGAAAAAAAATCTGAAGGCCTAAAAATTGGAGATTGGCGCTGGGAGAGGGTATATCCTGGCAGTAATACATACAGGGTGTCCGGAAATTTTAGGAAAATCCTTCAACTGAAAATAGGACGCATCATGGCCTATTCTCTGGCAGAATGTTGTTCAGTCAAAAGTCTCATAGTTTGCGAGATATTTTTTTTAGCAAAAATCGACACTCGCCTAGTTAAATTGTTGCCATTTTTACAAATATCAATTTTGATAGCTGGGTTAGTCTCAAAATATTAAAAATTGATTATTTCATTTAAATCCGTGTTATTTAAAAGGGTTGTACATTTAATGAGACTTTTAGCAATATTAATGGAGGATTTATTGTTCCTTCAATATGAACAAATCTTTTACGATAGGAATATGGAACATGACACAGGATTGATGTTTTTATAATACAAAAAATGATATTTGTAAAAACTGCAACAATTTAATTGGACGCGTGTCGATCTTCGCTGAAAAATGATTGCTGTATATCTTGAATACCAAGAGACTTTTATCTAAACAAAATTTTGCCTAACAGCAGGTCATGACCTATTTCCAATTGCAGGATTATACTTCAATTTCCGGACAACTTGCATATATACTGTCAACGCTTCCAACCCCGGTAATTCTGCGCACCCATAAATTAGGTAACGCGCCGGGAAATCGCGTTTTTAAAAAACGATTTACAAGCGACTTGATACCTTCATTACTTAAAATTACAATTATTATGTGTTTCGAGTAACAATATGTTAGTAAAATTACGGTTAAGTGAGGTTACAACTACAATGTAACTGCTAAAGTTCTAGATGCAAACTGAAACATGAATATAAAACATACCGTTGTTCACAAATCAGATTTCCCCGTACATTTGCGATTAAAGCTTAAATGAGAGAGAAATCTATCTACCCCTACTGGCACCCCGTGGCAAATGCTTGTTCCTGAAGTTGTTGTATCCAGTATACAACTTCTTTCCATTAAAGTGGTTGTACATGCACGCGTTAAGGTACCTCAGGACGGATTGCCGGGTGGCGGTACAAGTCCGCCAATGGTGCACTTCAGGTCTATTTTATATCATTAACATGCAAAAAGAAGCTGGTAAACAAGGACCAGTCGTCCGCGACGGTACCACCCGCTAGCTTTTCCCAGAGTGTCTTATAAATGTTCGCATGTTTCCACACCTAAGATATGCAGTCGGTTATCTTCCAAAACATAGAAATTAATGATAATGGATCCCTTGAGCACTAAGAACTCGGGACGTAAACTCACTCCACTCTCGGAATGTCCGGGTGTAGGGTGGACTCGAAACACCGAAGATAAAATTTGATTCACGAATATTAGCGGGATTAACAGCAAAATTGATGCTATTCATCACCACTTGCAATCCAATCATCCCGCCATGCTTTTCTTGGCGGAGACTAAAATCTCAGAGTCTGCACCGATTGACCATCTTAGCTTCCCAAATTACGAGGTGCACTCCAATCTGCTCTAGAGCTGTTTCTTTGGAATCGGACCGGAAGGACATTCCGTGGCTTCGCCTCAACTCCAAATTTATTTGCTGCCTTTATCACTCTCCCTCGAACCATAACTGGGACGACCTACTTGAATACCTCGCCGTCAAGATCGACTTCCTGAACATCAATCACCCCGCTTCAGAGGTAGTTCTCCTCGGTGATTTCAATGCCCATTAGGAGCTTTTGTTGGGCTCAAAAAAGACCGATGCAGCCGGTCGTGCAGCTGAAGCGTTTGATCTTACTCAAGGGCTGACCCAGCTGGTGACGAGCCCTACTATTTCCCCTACTTATTCCCCCCGTTACTCGTCACATGCCAGTAGCCTGCTGGATCTCCTTCTGACCACGCATCCTGTCCCTTATAGCACTGCTGTCCTGTTTCCCCTGGGTAACTCACACCACGGTGTTGTGGAGGTTAGGTTTCGGTCAGAACCCGCTATGGCAGCAGAATCTCGCCCAGGCCGCAAAATTTGGCATTACGGACATGTCGACTGGGAGGGGCTCAGAGACTTCTTCTCTAGCTTTCCTTGGAGAAGATGTCTGTTTCACTGACGCGGATGCGTCGGCTGATTGTTCTTCGTTAACCAAAATTATCCACGTCGGAATGGAGGAATACCTTCCTCACATAGTGAAAGTACATAAACCAGGGCCCAACGGCTGGTTTAACAAATTGTGTGACACTGCTAGCCAACAGAAGAGCAAGGCACACAGTACCTTCTTACAAAACCCCTCCGCAGAGAACAGACAAGTCGACGTCGCAGCGCAATGGGAGTCGGTTTTTCTGGACGCTGCGCTGGCGAAGCAGATTGAAAAGAACTTCTCACACAGTAGCCTTCCACCACTTACGTGTCAGGGTGGAACGATTGTATCCGAATCAAAGTCCAAGCCGGAAGTGGTTGTCAAGATCTTTGCTGCCGATTCCACCATGGACGTCCTGTCCTCCCCAACGCCCAAGTGCCGTCAATTTAAAGGGTTCCGTGCACTATGCGGGAGGTAACATTCAGGCCAGACCGTAAGACGAGTGCTCTTATCGCTCGACATCAACAAAGCTTCTGGTCCGGACTTGATTCTTGCCATTGTACTGAAGAGGTGTGCAGCGGAGCTTGCTCCAGTTCTTTCGCGTATATTATGAATCCGGCATCTTCCTAGAAAACTGGACATTTGCTCATGTCCATCCCATCCCAAAAAAGGATCTAAGACCGACCCTTACAACTACAGGCCTATAGCTATGCTTTCTGTTATAAGTACGGTGATGGAGAGGTGCATAAATCGCGAGCTTCTGGACTACCTCGAACGTCACAGCTTGATTAGCGACAGGCAGTATAGTTTCTGGCACCAGCGATACACAGGGGACCTTCTAGCTTACGTCACGCAACTGTGGAGTAAACTCATCCAGTCTTATGCTGAGGCTCATGTCGTTGCTGTTGACATCATGAAAGTGTTCGATCAGCTGTGGCAAGCTTTGCAGATGGGTGGCCATCTATATCTCTGGTCGTAATTGACGGGTTCTCCTCTTCATCCCACAACATCAACGCGGGTGTTCCCCGGGGATCGGTCTTGGCTCCGACACTGTTCCTCTTACATATCAACGACTTCCTGCACGATCAACCCAATCCACAGCTTCATTGATGACTGCACCCTACATGCAGCGACAAGCAGAAATCTGCCGCTGATCTGGAAAAAGAAGAATAGCGTCGACTTCCTCTCTGACAAAACACCTGGAGATTATTACTGCTTGGGGACGTAACAAACCTGTACAGTTCTGCCAAAGAGCCATTCATTTCGGCTGGTCGGAGTCCAGATCACCGAGGATCTGATCTGGCACGAACACATCTCGTCAATAGCGGCAGCTGCTGGGAAAAAGCTAGGCTATTTGTTTAGGGCTAAGAAGTACTTTTCTCCGCATGACCTTTTCACTCTATACAAGGCCCAGATAAGACCTAGCCTCGAGTATTGCTCAGACGATTGTGGTGTTGCAGCACCAACTACATTATTTATGCTCAATGCTGTCCAGAGGAAGGCTGTCCGACTGATCGATGACTCTTCTCTATCAGAGAGTCTCGGGACCTTTTCGCATCGCCGGGCCGTCGGCGATGTAGCTCTCTTCTACCGCTACACCAACGGGCTTTGGTCCTCAGTGCTCACTTCCATGATGCCGTGGCGCGATGTGCCTGCCAGACAGACACGCCTGACTTTGGCCTCCCAACCTGCGACCGCTAGTTTGGCCCAAGCTTTTCTCAGTTCTACTAACCTTAGGCAGTTCCAAAAATCGGATTAACAAAATTTGTTTCGGATCGTCATAGAATCATAGCAGCCGCGATGTCCCGGCATTTAGGCTTCTGCCTGTACAGCGGCTTCGGAATATATATATATGTCGACACTGTCGGTACGGCAAAAGAGATATTTATAGATTGCAGGGTTATCAAATAGGACTGTGACATGCTCCATATAATTTGTTTATTATACAGGTTCCTAGCTAAATTGATCCTTGCTGGAGCTAACTTCTGCCGAACACAACCTACTATGAACTGACGTCAGCGCTGCAGAATCAACCTAGTTGACGCCATTTTCTGCATGATAATGTCCATCATAACAGATGATTTTGCATTGTATGCCATAAAAATCTATTGAGAACTGTTTCCAAAATTATTTTTCTTCTATAAAATCTGTTTTAAACATTATTGAGAGTGATGGGTAGGATTGACGGACTAGTTAAAATTAATCGTGTGAAAAATATTAGGAATGCAGGCAAAAATAGACTCTATGTAACCATTTGAGCAAAGAAATTCTCTTATCTACTTCGAGCTTACCCTAACGTTTATTAGCCTCTTCCGGAATAAGAAACGTGATGTTAAATAAATGTCGAATCTTCAGAAATAAGATATCTCTGGAAGATATGAAGGTATGTGGAAAACGTTGTATAGTATTTTCAAATATCAACAACTTTACACTTTTGAATGTTTTCCTTGTAACTTTTTATATTGAGTGACAAAATGTGATAGACATCCTCTTGAAATAACGGTTGTATATAGGCGTTTCATTTTTGAAGATATGAAATTTATTTGGACGAAGAACCCAATAATGATTGACTAAAGAGTAGAAAGAAAGAAGAGTGTGCTTTGTCTGAGACCTAAATAGACTATTATTGGCAACATTTCATATTTTAGTATGTGTCTTTTTGAGCGCAACGTATTTCCTAAAAGGATATGCCACTTTTGTCTTCACTTGTTTGTTTGTCAGGTAATTTAATTTAAGGAAAGTGTTCTCAAATATAATATAAGAAAATATACCTAGCTAATAAGTAGTTTTTATCAATAATTGACTTTTTGACATACTTTTGTTGATTAGAGTTCTTCCAACAAATTCCTCGATCTAACATCACTTTGATGTTAATGCTATATATAGTCACTATTGTACATATACGTATATCACGACAGTCCTAAGAACTGCCGTCAACAGGCACATGCCATTAAGACAATCCAATAACGCACCGATTTTGTATGCATACTGCTCTTAACTCGAAACATGCATTGCTCTTGAAACCCATCCGAAACATCTTCATGTGACAACTCCAGGATTTTCCATAATGATCGCCATCCTCATTTAGTGGCGCGTTTTTTAATGACATGAACCCTCGAGCACCCGGTCGCATGGCAGCTTTTCTGTTGTATGGGGATGAGGGACGGTGCTTCACCCTTTTCTAAGTGGTAAATATGCATATAGATGCGAAATAAAGGGCCTCCGGGGAGGTTTTTCAACTCGACTGTAGTCGTGGTGTTTATTTTTTACGTGTGATTCGAGTCGTTGGTCTTTGAAGTGTATCTGTGGGGTTGGAAGTTTTATCCTCGGGAGGGTCATTGATGTAGCCGCGAATGTATTTTGCTATGAAGGGATCATTTTTGCCACGAATATGATTTTTTTTCTTATGTGCCTGACTGCACTAAAACTACGTACTTGCTTCAGACAGGTTACAAGGTGCGGTGGATGAGGTACTGGAATGGGCGGATCGGTTATAGTTAAGCGGACTCGCACAGTAACCCTCTGTTGCCTGAGTCAGTAGACTACAGACGAGAAGTTCGCAAGCACACAAGACCGCGGCTCACACTGTGAACAAAATTAAATCGTGCACTTCTAGGCCCAACCAAAATTACAATTTTTTCCAGACATAGAAAGTCCTAAGTTAATTTACATCGTGCAACAGACGCACGTTCTCTCCTTTGCTCTTCTCCCTTCGTTTCTTTCTTCTTCCCTTCTTTCTCCCTGACTATGACCGGTATCTGGGCAACCAGACCTGTCAGACATACTGACCTACACTACGTTAACTAAGAGCAAAGGTCACAAGTTCCGCTCTGACGGACAGTGACGAATAAAAGATTATCTGCAACAAGTTAAAATAGTATCCTGAAGATACATTCCCAACATAACAAGTCGCAGGCACATCTGAGTGCACTTTGTTTAAATGGGAACGCACCTGGCCGGGTACATGTTGTTGCAGATTCTCACAATGTCCGTCACATGTTGCGCAACGTATGTCCCGCACAATTACTTTCATATCTTTAACTCTTTTACAAACGTGCCAGGTACATATTGCAAATTGAAATGTCCGTAGCATGAGTTACAGAACATGTTGAGAATATTTGTCCCCGGTGCTTGTTTCGCATGACAAACTGTACACATTTCTGGATTATGCAACGACACTTGGCGTGGCGCTAATATGTTGTAACGGAAACGTAGGTTAACAGGGTCAAACTGGACGGCTATCTACCTCTGAATAGAACAAATTTTATAAAATGTAAATCTGAAACTATATAGCCAATTGCAGCGATGTATTGTAATCGTGAAAAAAAATCGTAAATCAGATATTTTTGGAAGTTATATGACATCTACACGAAAAACCATGTCACTATCGCACAGTATTCCTGGCAAAAATTGTGAAAACAAAGTATCGGAAATGAATGAAAATTATTTTCTACTTTAGAGTTAATACCTTAAACAATGAGTTGGGCATTCAATCAGAGCTTTACATTACATATACCATAGTAAAATATTAAACTTGAATTTTTTGGTGTATCATTTGACACCAATTTAAAATAGATGTCAAACCCCAATCTAGTACCTCCAAACCAATCTAAGCCTCATGTGTTTACTTTTGATCAGGAAACCTATGATTCCACAAAGCGTTAACACTAATAATTGACTGATACACATACGTATATATTAGCCTCACACAAATCGTTTAAACTAAAGTCACCATTAGACGTACCGCTTCAAATAATTTCTCCTGATAATATCGTTTGATACCGAAAATATTTAACGGAACTCCTTTAGAAAAAGAAGAAACAAAAAAGTAATACGCTGTAGTGCCCAGCGACCGGTCGCCTCTGCGCCGCTCTGGCAAAATTTAATAAATGGATTTTTACGTAGCGGAATTGTCAAAACAAAACGACCAAAATATTTACCGAGCGCCGCTTGGTCGGTCGGCATAGCGCTCTCCCTCACCCTAGGAAAAAGCTGTTGTTAAATCAGTGAAACGGGGGTGGGGTGAGCACAGTTGAAACAGGGGTAGGCTGCGTCAATGCAGAGCTGGATCTAGAACGGATGGTACAATCATCTCTAATCTGTGTCTAAAGCCAAATTGGTTGAGATCTTCATAATTACATTTTAAATCGGCTACAAGAGGCTACACATCATCCAGCAGATCACCTGTAGCTGTTTTTAGAAAAGAATGAGAGGAAAAATAAAGTACTAAGATTATTTATTTATTTAAAAATTAGGTACATTAACAGAGAAAATCTCCAAAATAGACATCGTTAAATATACTATAAGCATTGTTATTGATTCTTTACATATATATATACGAGTATATGAGCGGTAGTCATTGCCAAAGCCAACGACCAGATGGGTACAAAATACAATTAATTGTTAATTGGGAAATTGGCAAAACTGTTAGGCTTAAGTTGACTCTTTTGACGATAAAATCAAGCTTTCGGCATTCTCTATGGAGCCTTCATCAGGATTCTGAAAACACAATTGTGCTAGCAAAGAAAACAGGACAGATTTAAATTGTCAGACAACTTACTCGTCGGTGAGGTTGCAGCCACAAGGTGTTTCAGAACGAACGTAGAGAAGATCAAAATTATAATCAGTATAAAAACAAAAGAACGGGGACATTGGGTTTGTTGTAAAACGACAGATACCTTCGTTAAATGTTAAAAATATTAATCCACCCGAACAAGTTAAAAATATTACACGTGAGACGACATTTTGTTGAAACAATCGGAATGCAATCTCTAACCTTCTGTATCCGCAACACGTGGAGAGGGGAACGGCACGGAAAGATAAAGCGTCGACAGATGACAAGTGATTGACGCGACGGACCGTGGAACTGTACACCTCCCTGTCCAGCTTTGGGTATGAAGTATACGTCCCGCTCGGTAAACCTCCACCCAAAATTACTAAAATGCTGAATTAACTTGTCTTGGAAAAAAATTGTGTAGTTCATATGAGTGTAAGAATGTGTGATATTGATACAACCTTGAAAAGATGGGTTATGTGAGTTTATATTAAACATGTGAGTGAGAAAATGTATTCCAATTTTGTGGAGATGTTGTTTTAGTTTGGATATGTAGCCGTTCTAGCTTTTCGCAATTCAACAGGTAGGAATAAATGACACTGAGCTGCTTGACATCAGCCTTTTTATTCATGCAATGATCTGTCATGAAAATGTGGGACATTTCTAAAAATAAACGTTTTGAGAGTCTTTTTTCTTTATCAAGAGTAAGTTGTCTGACAATTTAAATCTGTCCTGTTTTCTTTGCTAGCATCACAATTGTGTTTTCAGAATCCTGATGAAGGCTCCATAGAGAATGCCGAAAGCTTGATTTTATCGTGAAAAGAGTCAACTTAAGCCTAACAGGTATACGAGTATATATATACTTATACTTTGGTATAATGTTCGAGAATCATAAAACAGAGAATGGGAACGTAGCTTACTAGGGTGTGAATATCTAGAATTTAAACTTTCACAAGCAAACATATCAGCAAATTTACCAGTTGTTCGGATTTCTTTGCATTGGTACCAGTGGAGAGTTTAATCGAATATTATTTCTACAAAACGGAACGTACAGTATTTAGGATTATCGCTATCCTTCTCTTAGCAAGAGATTTCGAAATGTTCCATTATCAAACTAAAGTCTTGATTATGGACCATGATACTCGCAATTGAGACAGAATTCGCAAATTTTAAATCTTAAAAAAATAAGTTACGGACATGTACAACAGAGACATTTAACGTATTAACACAGTCGAACACATGTAACGGTTTCACCGTCCGATTGTATTTATTAAATCACTTCTCGATTATCATTTCAGAATCGCAACTCATTAATCCCATCTCTAGCTTTTTTACTTGGAAACATTTCCGCTTGGAGCGCGCTTGATGCGGAGTTCCTGATCTGCGATCTTCCTCGCGCTTCCTTTTCACTTGAGCCGCCGATCTAACAAGAGCTAAGAATTTTGTTCTCTGTAGCATGAGGTCATATAGCGCCATCTGCCAGCGGTTTGTAGAATGTGTGTCCGAATAGGACAAAATGATTGGGGCCACCCCCTTTCCCTTTGTCTTTGGCCTTTGTCTTTGACTTTGCATTACTTGGCCTATCACTTCACCCATGCATGTGCCTTGGCAGCGCCATCACCTTTAAGTTCAACTTCGCCTACATCTAGTTTTGAAGCCACTAAATGTGAGGTCACCCCTCATAACTGGGACCTCCACTTCAAGCACCTGGCCATCCTCGCTTCAGTCCAGTCAAAATGGACCAGCTTAGCGAAAGATAAGTGTATAGTTTTGTAACAGCGCCAAAGATTTCAAACTTATTTTGTTCTTTAAAATTTCAATTTCAAATGTAATGAAAGTGCTTTTCAAGTTAAATAAAATCTGTTAAATTTTTGTGTTTGTTCTTCTATCCTCTAGCCATGCCATGGTCGACACTCAGCTACACGCCTGTAGATGTCTTCATGCCACCGACTGAGCTACCGGAGGCTAATGGTAACCCCCTTTCTGTGATTGTGCAGAAAAGTTGGAATCTTCATTGCATTCCATCTTCTCTGGACTTTTTGCGGAAAGGAAGGCTTACACACACATCTGCGCGGCATCGCTGCAGCTAATCATCTTTCACTTTCGTTTCGTGCAAGGTCCGTACGTTTTTTTGCGCTCCATTATGGATACATATATAAGCGCAATATGTGCGCTTAGATAAGCAGGAGAACGCGGATCGAAAACATTTCTCTCTCAAAGTAGGCAAATGTACCGGTAAATGTATGATGTGTGAAATATGGCAAATAGGTACATAGAATTACTGAGGATGGGAGCGTATAAATAAACTAAAATCAAAAAATGCATATAATTGCAATAACCTGCAAATTTCAACCCCTACAACAATTTTTCTGGAAAGTCAAAAAACGAAGTTTGAGCGATTTCTATTTTTTTCGTTGTCGACATTTGTCTCCGCCGCCACTGGACCGATTTTCAAAAACTACAAAGCTTTTGCGTCCTTCGCTTATCGAAATCCGAGAAGAACTTTCGAGTTATAGGTTTTAAGATTAGCGGACAGACCGACAGACAAACAGACTGACCGACGGAAATGAGTGACATGGTTTTTCGTGCTGCACATGTCGCATAGCATCCAAAAAAATTAAATCATTTTCGAAAATATTCATATCATAGTATGCGTGGGAAGTAAAATGAAGGGGGGGGGGGTTATCTATAAGAAAGTAAAACATCACTCGTATAGGCTAAAGTTATAAAACAATGGTTTCCATTTGAAAAAATTGACTTTTTGGGCCTTTTAAAATATAATTTCCATTATCCTCTACCACCCTCTATTATTTGTTGTCCAAATTTGGAATAGATACTACTAAAGTAGTAGTAAAGAAAATCGTTACTAATCGTAAGGTGAAAACAATAATAGAAGAAAAAAATATATTGGTTTGCATTTGTCACTTATTACATAAAGTTAGAGGCGTCTTAAAATCAGTAAGTTAGACTTAGGTATAGGACGACAAACGTGAAATCTATTTTCAATGTCACGTAGAATCCAATAACTGAATAATATACTATACATATATACTTCCTGAACACCATTTTGAAGATATTTTAAACAAATTGCTACCATCAGTTGCGCACACTACTTTGTAGCTTGGATAGTTGATTTTTTGGCAACTACGCGATATCGCTTGTTATTTGTTAAAATAATCCCCTTGATGCAAAAAACGAAGGCGAAGAATAACCAGTAGAAGGTGTTTCGTCATTTATCAGATACGTTTGTGACTCTTATAAATAATATAGTGTGTGACAAAAAAAAAGGTAAAAACCTACGTATATTTATCCGATTTTAATAAGTTTTGGCATATTTATGTTCAGGGTCCTTACTAGTACAATGATTAAATTTCCAGCTTGATTCGCCAACTGACTACAGAAGCTGGTTCATAATGCGTTGCGGATCCACGATTTCTTATACACTTATTTGACATGCCTGGGCATGGTGCTGCTAAGGTGGTCGATATCCTCTTGGAGTATCTCATTCCAGGCTTCTGCAACTTCGTGAGTAAGAGCTGCTAAAAACTGTGGAGCGTGTTGCAAATTCAAGAGCCTGCGACATATCATGTCCTAGACATGTTCAATTGGAGATCGGCAGGGGTATCACTTAACTTGAAAAGTGACATTATGCCGATTTTTTTTGACATTTGTTGTTTTTTTTGGACATTATGTAGGTTATTCTACAAGATATTAACTCAGCACTTAATTGTACGGGTTGCCTAAACGTCATGAGGCTTGTTATCAATCTTTAGCTCTGATGTGTTGTAAAATCTGCTTCTGAGATGGCATTACTGGAGGTCTAAGCTGTAAGTTGTATGTGTTGATGATAATTACATTGGGTTCTTGTCTCAAATACACTTAATTGAGATTCAAAGCTAGAAATTAGTTGCGCATCTACTTTTTCTTATCCATTCTGGAAATTACATATACATATTTGCTGAATTTAAAAAATGAGAGAGATAAGAAATAATTATAATCACTGTACACTGTCGAATTACAAGCCATATACGTATACATGCTAACACGAATTACACACAACGCGGGCGCGGTGATGATTTCCCGTAATTCTCGTCAGTTTTTCGTAATTTATAACTTTGAACATAACCTCTCTTCAGAAAGCACAACATATAAATAATCCCTCATATTCGGCATATTCAGTAATGATTTTCTCACACAGCAAATATCACTGATTTTATACACATGCAGACCAATACACATAATCATCCAGGTGCGATCTTGCTATTCAACCAACATTCTTCTCAGAGATAAAAACTAGAGACCCGGATCACTCAGCGTCACAAAAATATGCAACCAATATGCGTAGTTTAGTTGAGTGATTCCTCCATAGATGGACGTTCACATCCATCCTAGTGAGCAAACGTGGAATGACTGTTTGCGCTCTAAAAACTACCTGGTCTGCAAGTTGACATCTTATAGGTTTTTTTTTGACGTTTTATAGGTTTGTTACATGATACCCGTGCGGTCAAGCGATCGTGGTGGCCAAGGTAAACGGTTGATGCGATGTTGATCCATGAAGGCTAACGATGCTCTGGCATTGTCTTGATGAAAAATCGGGTTTTGGATGGTGTTTAGGTATTGAATAAGATAAGGCTCCACTACTTCCTGAATAAAGCGTCGGGTTGACATATTGCCTCTGATGAAAATTAGTGGTGATCTGCTATAATAAGCAATAGCACCCCATACCATAACGGTGTGCTGAACGTGACGCTCTCTGTCAAATTGTGGGTCACATCTTTCACCACGTCGCATTCTCACTCTTGCCCGACCATCGTGTACCTCCAGACAGAAGCCGGATTCGTCACTAAAGACCACCCGATTCCATTTCCGGTCCCACAGAATTCTTTCTTTACACCAGAGCAAACCGTTATGCCGATGTTCAGCTGTGAGAGGTAGCACCCAATGTGGGCGATATGAAAAAAGGCCAAACTGTCAAATTTGGCGATATACCGTACGCATCCTTCCATGCTCTTCAAACCACTGATTAGCGATGGCTCAAGTACTACTGAATCTGTCTCTTAGAGCCAGAAGTCTTAACCAGCGGTCTTGTCGCTCTGTGGTCCCTCTGGGACGTCCAGAACCCCTCGCTCGCTGTCCTCGGCCTTCCTATGTACACGCTTGTTCACACTGCAGTATACTGCGTATGGATTTGTTGGTCCTCCTAGAAACTTGTCTCATCGATAGACCGGCTTCATGCAACCTGACATTTCGACCCCTCTTAAAGTCACTTAGCTGGGACACCCTGCGAATTCTACACACTCTAGCCATTTTGAGCAATCACAAAAAGGCTTCTCAATAAGCTACACGAAATTTAACATTTAACTGATACCGTAAATGTACGAAAACTGAATGCTTCTTTATCACCAAACAATACACGCAGCTACCACAAAAACTTGAGAGAAAAACCTGACCATTTTATCACTTGTTGTTCGTAGCAAGATAAATCGATATGTGAAAAATTCTTGAATTCTTATAAACATATGTAGGTGTTTACCTTTTTTTGTCACTGAGTATATATTCCGAAGTTTTTCGTGTTATTAAATATTTCGTGACAAACTTATAGTCTGGAATCAAAAGGAAAGGTGCATAACACATCCTACGTCACTGATAACGCGGCGTTCCTTTGTACACCGGTGCACCCGGATCTCGCCGTTTAAAAGTTATCAGTGGCGCAGGATATGTTATGCTACTCTCGTCTGTTTTGGTAACCGATTATACTTACAGATTAGACTGATAGACGACGGCGAGACGTCCGCATTTTTTTCCTGGAAATGTCTCAGGGAGCCATACTTCTATTGAGGTTACAGAATAAAGTTCCTCAAGAAAATAGAACCACTCCTACCTTCTACTAGTTGTTCTACCCCCATTTACAAACATTCACCCCCGGTTCAAAAATCCATACTAGCGGAAGGTTCTATTCTCGGGTACCATTTCTAACGTGCACATTGCTAAAGTGACATACGGACACAAATGCTCAAAGAATAATTTCGCTCACCTAAAAACTTTAACAGGCAGTATCAGGTTTAGAAGAAGTCAAACATAATCAAGGAATTGAGGTGCGGCATATACATACTTTAGTATATATCTACGACAGCATGCGCATACAGACGTTCAAGACTAACATCTCTACAGACCTCGAGCTATGAACATAGTAAATACAGTGTGCTCAGTAAATTGAGTGTGTACTCGGTGGCACTGCCTATCGTCTTTCTTCCGATTTTGTTGTGTTGTGGATATGAGTACATTTCCAACAAAAGCGCGTTATTCGAGTTATGCTACAAGAAGATACATATACAATTTTGGTTGATTGATTTTAGATTAGAAACTCGTTTTTTGAAATTATTTATTCCTAATGACATTAGGACCTTTGAATTTCAATAATAATAATAATAAGCCTTTATTTAGCTGGCGGTTATTCAGCTTATTAGCTGCTTTACGATATCATCCAGGTCAGAAATTATATAAATAGCTAATGATTATGCATAGGCACAAGTTCAAAGTAAAACTGTTTGTTATAAAAATACAATAAAATACTTGAACATCTAAAATGCTATAAAACACCAAGAAAAGGTCACGTAGTATTGAACGCTAAACAATGCAGCAACATCTAACTAAACTGTTCCAAATCAGGTACATTAGAAAAGGCTAAAACAATCAATATATAGATATTCTATTAATGACTGGGAGAGTCCTTAATTTTATTCCTGAACGAATGTAGTGATGAAGTTTTCAGACTATCTGGCAGACTACTGTATAGTGAACGCGCCATGCAGGAGAAAGATTTTTTTAGCAAGTTAGTTCTCTGTGGCGGAATATCCAAAATATGCGAAACGTAGTGCAGATTCAAGTTGTGGCATTGGCTTTTAAAAGATAGAGTATAATAGAATAACGCTTTATTTGTGTGAGCCTATAAAGAGGATACAAAACGTAAGCATTAAAAGAAAAACGAAGATGTAGATAACTAATACGTGACATAAAAAAATGGGATACAGAAACACGTATAAAAATAACGAGTTACTTGCATAAAAATTCATTTGTATTATAAAATGCCTTACTTAGTAAAATGTTCCCAAGTTTACTTTCAAACAAAGATAAGGTGGTAATCTGCTTAATATCTATAGGTAGTTATTATACATGCTTTTATAAGCACTAAGATTAAAATTTTGAATATGAATATGGGTATTACATCTAGTATTGTAGGCGTGTATCTCACTGTCGTGGGGGAATAAATATGTGTTTTCTTTAACAAATAAGCATGACTCGTAGATCAATTTGATAGATTGCTATATAGATAGATTGGTGACTCATTAATAAGAATGGTCTGGAAATATGAAAGGAGATGCACTACCCATCTATGTTGCATGTTCAACCATTTCATTTCTTTGAGATGCTGGGAGATTTCTCTCCTGGGTATTCCAGGTATATAACGTACACAGCTGTTTTGACCCTTTTGCAGTCGGAAAGCCTCATGTTGAGTTAGACAGACAATAAACGTTATCAGCATATTCAAGTTTGCTTAAGACTGAACTATTTGTGAGCTTTATTTTGGACTTTTAGAAAAGATGTTTTCAAAGTTGTAAATAGCTTTTAACTTTGCAAAGCACCCTGGACAGCTCTGGAGACATGGTCATGGAAGATCAGATAATATTCCAAATATTTCCTTGATAATCCCGTTTTTACATCTAACGGCACATCACTAGTAGATTTCGTGCCTGAGCTCCGGTCCAGCATGGCGTATGTTAGAAATGCAGCTCAACACAACATGGTACGTCACTAATAACGCCGCGTAGCTTTATAAAGACACAGACGGTGCGCGTAGATCTGTTTTGGTACTCTCTCCCGTTTCATGTTTGTGTTTTTTATAAAATAGGCTTTTCCATCTTTCTTATGACTGTGCGCCCTATAACGTATTTCGTTAATACTGGAGCCTTTCACCCATATATTGTTGATCCGGATGGTATGGGGAACGAGAGAACAATAGAATTTCAGCAAATAAGCAGGCAATATTTTCCATAAGAATGACAGCTGTCAATAACGCCAATAAATTTAAGGCCAGCTTGAATTCGGCCCTGAATGCAGATGGGACTCATGCCGGCTGGGGCTACTGGAAACGTGTTGCCGGGGGTTGTAATTGGCATGATTTCGCGGTGAGATGATGAGGGGTATACTGTCTACATAAAGCAGTTGATGATAAAATTGCATCCAATTGCAAATGTCAAACAAACGTCGTAATGGCAACTTTAAAGGACAAATTTGAAATATGGCAAACAATAAAATATTTACAATTTTTGAGTGTAACCAATGAGAAAGCTTAGTTGAGTTTTACTTGGGATTCATATTAGTATTTCCAAATAATTTGTTTCAAAACCTGGGTGATCTGATAGTAACAGACAACGCTTATCTATATTTAATAATCAATCAAAAATCGTTTTAGACACGATCGGTGAGATTGAAGAAAAATTGGTGTATATGACGAATGTCACACGATCAGTATTTACTGTGGTCCATACACCATCAGCCATCGGTATACACTAATGATTCTGTCAATGTCAGTGGATTCCTCCGTGAATGAGCCGCGAATGAATTTAAATGCTTAAATCGTATCACCGCAGTCTTTTCACAGTTCAAATGGAGCTGATTATCCTCAAACCTGTTACTGATGCTGTTTAGTAGGCAGTTGCCGATGACCTGTAAGTTTTTTTCCTGATACAATGATGAGGCATCATCCGAGTACAACATAAAATGGCCTGCGGGGAACGAGCGCTGAAGATTGTTGATGGTCCCAGTACAGAACATTGTGGTACATCTGTATCAGTATTAGTTTTACCTGACGTTACAAAAAATTCTTCCATCGGAAAAGGGGTATAATAAAATTTTAGGTGTATGTTCACTATTATTATATTAACGATTATTGCAGCTTCTATTTGACATCCCACTGACTATGTGAAGAGGGGCATTTTTGAAGTATTCTTTGAATTGGTCTGCAACTTCATATGGATCAGTTATGCTTAATCCATCATTATTTGAAGCAATATTTTTTGGGAATGTGTTCGTGTTATCTCTGATACCACAAGCCAAGCAGCTTTTATAGCGTGGTAAGACCTAAAAATTTCTTCCTGATAGTATGATCTATTCGTGATTGTTACCAACTTCTGGTGTTGCTTTTTTCGGCTTGATCAAGAATAATTCGACATGAAAGTCACGTAACTCCGAACTGGATTTTTTTATCGCATCATTAACCCAGGATTTTCTATTGTTTGGAATTGAACGGCTTCGTAGTGGAAAATGTTTCTGAAAATAATAGTCAAATACCCGACGAAAACAGTCGAATGTCGTGTTAACATCCACCATCCAATACAAAGCGGACCAGTTTTCATGACATAAATCATATGTACAGAGTCAACTTACTTGACGCTATTTTTGTAATGTTTAAATCGCTCGTTGTCATATAGCTTAACAACACCGAGAACTAAATCGCCAAGTGGAAACGTATTAATTTCAGTGCTGTTCAGCACTTGGCTTAGCGATTGCCCGTTTCCACGATTAGTCATCTAGTAAGGACAGACTCCGGTGTAAGCTTCAATCGAGTTTGATATGAGCAGGAAGCAAGGAAAAGCAACACTTGAGATGGTTGGCTGCTAAATACCACCGTCTCCTACTCATCACAAGAGTCTTCTCCGATCAAGGAGGCTTATTGGCGGTTGCTTTAGGCTCGTGCTGCTGCTTCGACGAAATTGGAATGAAGTGCATTTTGGCAGTCGGAGCGGCACGACGGTACCTCTAGTGGGATTAAGATGTTTCAAGAATCAGAAGTGGGATGGTGCCTATGTACACTTCATAGAAACAATAGGTGATTCATCTGTTTTGTTTATTCAAACATAATTTTTCAACAGACTAATCGAATTACAGGGCAATATTAATGGTTATTAACTCAGTTAACAATGTGCATATACTCACAAAAAAATAGCTAGGGTAGTGCTTAGGGTCGTATCATCACTAGTTCCTACAATAATGGTGGATGCCTGCTTGATTTTCATCGTTTTCTACTGTTCCATGACAGCGCTCTATGTCAAGGTTATGTTACAAATACCTATTTGCATCAAATTGATCATGCTTTTGATTTATATCATCTGTTACCCCAGCCTGAAATATCCTGCAATTCAAAAAGTGCTGACGCTGACACGGAACAGTTGAAATCTAGAAATACCCTAGCCTTTCTGAAGGAGAGAAAAGACTATGAGAATCAAGGAGGCCATAAAGGAGTCCTACAATATTGTAGGAACGACTGACGATAGGGCCCTTAGTCATTGAAATTTGAAAAAATACTGCTGATGTAGTCGAAACTGATATCAGAAATGTTTGCTATACAACTTATTAGCTATACTCGTACTATAAATAAAGCGGTCGAGATTACAGAAACTCGTTGACTGATCAAGTAAGAGACAAAAACACCACTCTTTATTTGACTTAGAAGCTAAAAATATAATTATAGTTCAATCATATTAGACGAAAATACCCCTGGTTTGCGAAATAATTGTAAAGTCTGATTTTATTGCTGCAAGTTGTGCAAGGGGGTATTTAAAATATAGACGCATTAAATGGGTACACCAATGTTTGTGGGAAAACTTTATATTCAACAACAAAGAATGAGTAAAAGTGTTTTTTTTGGGATTCAATCGAAAGTGTTGGCGGAAACGAAAAAACTCATAAGATTTTTAGGTATTTATGAGACCTACAAAATGGGACTACACGTAAAAAGGTTCGACTAATAGCAAAAAGCTATGGCCGAAAACCGAGGCAAACTGCAGGTTTTGGCACTTGGAAATGCGACGATGGTTTCTCGCAGATACTTGAAATTCTTCAAATTCGTAGGATTCATACTTCTAAATAATCACAACAAAATTGGAGTAAATTTTTCAAGTAGTTTTTGAGAATTTTTAATTGTTTATGCCGAAACACCTGTTTTTCGGCCATCATTACTAGTTTATTAAACAATATACAGGGTTAGTTCAAAGGTCATCTTATAGCAAAATACACGAGTTTACCTTGTCGATATAAATCGCAAACCATTCCGGAAGGTAAATGTTATTTTTATGCAAAAAAGAATGAATGGGATACGTTTTTTTCTTCTAAACAAATTCAAACATTTCGTATTTGTAAGTAATTCGCAACAAAAGATGATACACAACCGCTTTGTTTTAAAATGTTTATAGCAACGTATGTTTTTCGAATACGGTAGTGCATTTGTTCAATGAATCTTACGGATGTGAAGAATTTCAAGTAGATGTGTGAAATTATCGTCACATTACCAAGTTCCAAAACCTGCATTTTGCCTCGGTTTTTGCTACGAGTCGGTTCTTTTTGCGTGTAGTGTCATTTTGTAGGTCTCATAAATACCCAAAAATCTTATTTGAAAAGTTTTTTCGTTCCTGTCAAGACTTTCGATTGAATCTCAACAAACACGTTTTCTCATCTCTGTTAACGAATAAAAAGTTTTCCCACAAAAATTGGTGTACCCATATATGCGTCCATGTTTTAAATACTCCCTTGAGCAACTTGCATCAATAAAACCAGACTTCACAATTATTTAGGGGAAATTTGCTAATATGATTAGACTATTAGGAATAAAATAATGAGTAGTACGACGCGAATTGATTAAAGTTACAGTGAGAGACGAGAAGGATAGTGCTGGTCAGGACAGAAAGACTTCGTATTTACGTCAAACAACGTTTAGATCTTATTAGTAATTTTTGTTTCTGGTGAAGTTTTAAATATTGATTGTGATGATTACTATAAACATTTTTAGACCGTACAACTTTCAGGGGCTTTTTGTTTTTTGGTATATCTGTTTGAAAATGGTTGATCCTTGCAGTGCAGCGAATTGTTGAAACAAACGAAGAATAAATGTGAAACGTTTCGCACCTTGGTTTAAATTCATTCTTTTCTGATAGAATATTAATTGTTAATAGACAATTTGAGAAAATATCTGTATTTTATTTCAGTTGCCTCATCGCTAAAAAGAACCTTATCCAGGAAAGTAGGGTCTTCACTCACTTTGTTTAGCATTATTCTACTAAACTCCATTCGAGCTGCGAAATCCTGAGGACGAAGGCCTTGATGCAAGCATAGGTGATATGGATGGCACCTACCTATGCTTGTGAATAATCCTTTGGACAGAAGTTCTGCATATATCAGTTTCTGCTCCAATTTTCCGTGCACTTAAATGGGGATTTTTTATCGTTGCTTATAAATGCGAGATGCTAGGAAACTGATCTATAATTATATACGTATAATAACTAATCAAAAATTTATTTGTTTCGAAGGATGATGCGATATTTTAGGGAATTAAGCCGTTCCATAAAAGATGTGCTAATAACCGAAAAAATAGCCGTAAAACCCTTATGTGTCTAGTATCAAAAAAAAGCTCAAAAATTGAATCCAAACTTGCACAAATATACAGGGTGATGCATTTGAAATTTTTGAGAAAAACTACGATTTGCGTTTTTGACCACCCTGTATGAGCAAAAATTAAAATTCGAAAAAGTAACAAATAAGATAAAAGCTGAGGCGTGCAAGTTTTTTTTTATACAAAATACAGCACTCAAAATTTCAAAATGGCGGACTTGGGGTTGCCGAAATGGGGGGTTTTTCTATACAAAACACCTTATATCTCAGTAGCTAATTACCAAAACCCCATAGTATGTTATATCAATTTTCTTCTTTCGAATTGGTTAATCCATATATGTAATAAAATTTGAGGCATTCCATTTAAAGAATCACAACTTTGATATTTAGGTCAGAATTGGAACACCCTGTATAATGGCCAATATTTTAGAAATGTCAAATGTCATGTATAGCATCCCATAAATAGATTTTCCCAAGATGTATTTGTTTATGAGTACATACATGGATGGGCCACCCTGTATACCTTACACATCAGAGCCAACAGTCCAATAGCACTACACCCTGCCCACACACCTATAATTTCAGAAATCAATCTGCCCTTTTATTGAACTGTTCAAAAAATAGGTGACACCACTATAGAGGACTTCTGGTGTCTTTTGTTTTGTATTTATGAGACCAAACAGACAATTTTTGGGCGTCTTCTACAAGCGAAATCTTGTTAGAGGATCCATCCGTGAATATGTATACTCGTAATAATAATAATAACGTCTTTATTTAAACAAAAAGAACTAATGTCCGGATTTTTATATGGTATAAAACTGCAAAATATGTTTTTTATGCTGCAAAAAATAGACGAAATATGGATTTTATATGTGGAAAAACTGAAACATAAATCTGCGAACACTTAAAAAATAAACGCTTATATATTAATATTAGTTATTTATATATCATATCACATAATATTAAACTAAAAGTCAACAAAACATAATAGGTTTTTCGGTAATGAACAGTACAGTACTACTCCAAACTAACACACACAAAAAGTTAAACGATAGGGTTGCAGTATAAAACTAATAACTGGTTAATACTATCCATGCTTAAATTATGGCGTTTGTCTGTTAATAAATTTTTAAAAGCCGAAAATGAACGCTCCAAATCACATGATGTGATCGACGCAAATTTTAAGGAAGCTACTATATGTGTGAAGGCTTCATTTTAATATCCGGATCACTTTGGCTCTGTCCTCTCAAAATGTAACTAACATTTTTTATTTGTTGGTATCCAGGATTGCGAGATAAAACACTTTCTCATTTAACCCTAATTTTAAAGAGTCGTTTAATGACAACTGGGCAGTTTCCAGCTCCGTTATTGCTTTTGCTAACATGAAAAAATGAGCTTTAATAAAGGCTAAGTCTTCGAAAATGTTTGACTCCAGTATCGATTCCTTACAAGATCTAAGTGCTATAGAATCAGCGTCAAGCGAAAGAAAACTTTCTTTGATCTTTACGAAATTATCTGCATAAAACAAGGCAGCATTGAGCCATGTACCCCATCTTGTAATAACAGCCTCAGGTGGTAAGGGCAAGCCAGGAGCCATTTCTTTGTAAAATTCTACCCTTAAGGGAGCTTTTAAAAAGACATTTTTTCCGTTATTAACTAAATTATTAACAGAAGGATATTCTGCACGTACTAATTCGGCTAATCTATTCAATGCATGAGCCATACAGGTGAAATATATTAATTCCGGGTAAAATACCAGTAAAGCTTTTCCAGCCTTGATCATATAAGCGGCCGCATCAGAAAGCATCAATTTTACGTTTTCAGATTTAACTGGATTTGGTGCAACTATCATTAATAAAACGTGCAACGGTCGAGTGATTGGTTTTTTCTAAGGCTACAGAATTAATTAAATAAGACACTGGAGGGGTAGACTCGTTTAAAATACCAACAAGTATATTGACAACATAACGACCACATGCATCTGTTGTTTCGTCAACTTGAATATAAATATTAGGGTTGCATGACTTTTCTAAACGTACCTGGTAACATTTCTTCAAATAGTTTTTGCGCAATGTGGATTCATTTGGGATATGGCGGTTACAATATTTTTCTAAAAATTTACGGAACGCCGGTTGTTCTAATTTATTCCATGGTATGTTCGATTGTGCCATGGAGTTGCATAAATCAGGAGCTGCCACATAATGCAGTTGAAACAAACGTTTGTTGCACTTTCCCGTTAAATCGTTTCTCCATTTCCTTGTGAATGGCTGTAGCAAGGTGTTGATCGATCTGAAATTTCTGGTTTGAGGGTACCTGGAATCAAACGAGCTCCTAAAAAAAAACTTTAAAGAAACCTTAAAATAATGAACGTTTACAATAATAGCTCCGTAGATAATGAAAGATTAATTAATTATTATATTAATACATATACTCACTTGCTTTGAACAGGCGTTACAGTATGCAACTGTTCCATCAGTGGATAAATGTCTAGCATTCTTTATTCATTTTTTAAGTAAATCAGATTTAGAGCTTGATACTTTCGGCATGGCGATCTTTTTAAATATTAAACGGCAGCCAAGATTAATACGTGTACTTTGGGGGAATCACCGATATGCTTTGCAGTCTTTATAATTTGTGCACCGTTGTCAGATTTACATAACAATGAGTAATAATAAATGTTTTTAGTCTGAATAAAAAAAAAACAAAATGCCATTTTATGTTTTTTAAAGTGTATGTCTTTGTATATGGATTATATGTAGAAAAAACCTAAAATATTATGTTATATGTTTTTATCCGAAAAAACCCTAACATATTATATGATATGTAAAAACATGTAAGTAAATACATATAAATCCAGTCTTTACAAAGAACCAAGAGATACACAAGCAGCCAAGGCTACTCTTACCTTTGACTGCTTATGTCGGTTACATTAGATGTTCAATACAAAAGAAATAATAATATAAAAAAAGAACATCAACATCTATGTGAGCATAAAAGCACATTCCATCACGGCACAGCACAGTCTTAGCCTATGGCGAGCAGCCTGCTTTTGACTTGCTCGCGGAAACTCGGCAATGACATTGATTTTCAGCTCTTTTCCAAGTGATTATAGAATAACGCTGCATTATATGAAAAACCACGTTGGAATAAAGCAGAATTGTATGGGGCGATCCTGATATTATAGCGATTTCTGACAGCTCGGTCATACACTTCACAGTTGAATCGTATGTGTTAACAGTTTCAGGAATATGTAGTTTCCCAGTTGGCCTGGGGCCAAGTACGAGTTCATTGCGGTGCTTTCGTCTTGTACGCCCTGTCAGAATAAAGGATATAATTTATTAGCCCGTTACAGCAGTTTTATAAACATGTTTCGGTTTGCGGCAATTTAATTTTCTATGGCTTATTCGCAGATGCAATCTCAGGGATTATTTGGCAGGATAATTACACTGCGTTCAATGCGTTGCGGACATTTTTGTATAAATGGAAACTGGCGGCACATGACATTGATTTTCTGTTAGATGAACTGATAAAATTATACCAGTTACATAGCCAAAAGGTACCTGTTCAAGACAGTAACGATGGCACCTTTAAGGTGCGTTTCCATTGCAACAATATTTCTACAACATGCGCAGCATGCGCCCGGCACATCTACCTACAACTTATTTAAACCAAGATGAACATATTACTTTCAACATTTTTAGTTTCAACTTTGAGACTAAATAAAAGTACAGGGACCCTTGTAGAAATGCACAACGGGCGACTGGATACCATAGATTATCCCATTTCACAGATGATGAAAGTGAATGATGATGCTTTTTGAGAACCTAAAATCTTTTACCTACATACTTACGAGTTGCTTGTATTAAATGGGGACAAAGTATTTGTATGCTATTCTACTATATCGATGCATTTTTGCCAAACTAACGTAAGTGACATTTTTGGTGAAAATCATGTTTTTCCATTAACGTAAGGCTTTTATTGTTGAGAAGGTACTGCCAAAGATTTTACTTTAAACCTTTGTTTTTAACTTTTTTTGAAAACGCATGTCCAGAATTTTTTAAATCATATCCGTAAAAGAAACGTAACTTTAACACTATTTCCATCATAGTAATGCAAGCTAACGTTTTTTACCGCCATAATAACGTAAGTCCCGATCGGTTTCTGCGACTTACATCAGATTTTCGCAGTCAGTGTTTGGCTTACGACAGTGTTAGGTTCGTGCTACCATCGACTAATTATTGATTTTAGGTAAGTAAATAATAAGGACATTTTTTTATAGTTAGAATTCAAAAATATTACAATCTTAACTAATACTATGTAGGTACATACCTATAAAATTCCATTTCATATTCAATTTCGTTCATTTATTACAAATGATTGTGTGAAAACCTCAAAGCCTGTGAGAAATTCGTAGGAATGAATCGGTTGAAGTTAAAAAAAACGTTTTTTTGTAGTTAGAATTTAAAAATATTAAAACCTTAACTAATATTATGTACCTACCTATAAAATTCCCATTTCATATTTAATTTCGTTTATTTATTAGAAGTTATTCTGTCATAACCTCGAAGCCTCTGAGAAATTTACAGGAATGAATCGGTTGAAGTTAGAGAAAGACTGTTGTATTTGTTTCTAATCTAATTTTTATAGAAGCTATGAAACATTGTAAACATAAATGCTCGGTTACTTTCAGATTATATCTATGGTCAGTTCATGAACAAAAAGGATTTTGGCGGCTCTTAGCCAAAATGATTAATCGAATAATGTTTATTCTGAGGAAGAAATCGGGTCTATGCCGATATCCATTATTTCAGGTCACAATATTTTTGATCTAGATAATTCCAAAAATATTTTAAAAACTACTTTAGTAAATGAAGACGTAATCGAAATAGATCAATCGAAATAAGAGAAACGACGACAAAGTTTAAAAATTTTCGAAAACATTTTGTCTGAATTATAAGAACAAAACTGATTTTTTAACGTATTTTCAACACAATGTATCTCGGAAATGAAACATTTCCGGACCCATGTTTATCGCAGATTTGTTGTTCTGTTTGTGGTTGAAGTTTTGAATACTAATTTAGTGACACCCTGTATAGGGAATTCCCGTGTTATTAAGACTTTATTAAATACAAAAAACTGTTAATGAACTACAAATATAAAAAATGAATACATATTTGCAAGTTATACTGAAGTACATATTTCTTTGATTAAGGTCGAAAGCGGCAAGAAAAGGCAGTTTCTGAACCTGAAAAAATTTATAAACAACTGCTTCCAATATCCGAAATGAAGAAAAGGGATTTGGAAAAACTTTGCAAAAACAATGTCATACCTGCCAGGTTTCACGATGAATTCTTTAAATTAAAATGTAAGTCTTCTCTTCCAGATGAGTTAGCAGAAACTGATGCAGAGGATGACAATGAAGATGAAAGCTCCAAAACTTAAAATATATTTTTTACTAGTCAGAATTTCATATTTTCTTTTGTAACGTTATTTTGTGTTTTTTTAAATAATAAACGATAGTTTTTAATTATTTCCAAAATACTTTAAGTGCTACAATTTGCCGCCAAACTGACGCATCTGTGTACTTACGTTACATTTTTGATCAAGACTTCGAGATTTCTGAACCCGTAAAGTAACGTAAGTATCAATTAACCACTAAAACTATAGAAAAACTTCAAAAATCATTTTTCTTAATTAAATATAGACCTCAGAGAAACAGCCAGGGAAATTTTGCACAATTTAAAAAAGTTTAACCAAGTTAAATTAAAAACACGTTTTTTCTCCGAAATCGTTTTTGGTGACTTACGTTACTTTGGCAAATACGTATCGATATTTAAAAAATGTATTTTCTCGCAATTTTATCCCATCCACAGAACGTGTTATTTCATTTCTGTGTTGGAAAATATTTTGCTCCCTCCAGGTGATACACAAACAAATTTTAAATCGAATACTTAAGCATTTTGCGAATCGCCTCATACCACATTCACGATATTGAAACAGTTTTTAATGTTCTGCTTTATCTACACGGAGAATCAAATTTGTCTAACGGATTGAGTTCAATGTGTACGAGAGAGAAGTGTGTATAGACGAATATATTAAAAAGAGATAAAAGTCGGCTGGATAACGAAGCACATCACCGCCTTGCTTATCAACGCTGATGCGGAAATCAGCCGCGTTTCCCATACCTTACACCAATTCCTTGAATTAAGATGCATGTTAAAAATATGCGTTAATTCATCCTCTACGCCCAAATAATGCTTTTATTTTGAGCCTACACATTTTTGGATTGTGAAATGTGTCGAATCTGTTTAAGATCGATTCCGGATCGGTCCTAACGGCACTCCATTTTAGGTCGAAATGAAAGGTCAGGATCGCCACAAATTCTGCAACATTGCATCATTGATTTGTTTGGAAACACCGCAGCTCGTACATTGCAAGGCAAGGTTTCCACCACTACAGACGAGCGATTTTGGCAGTGTTGCCAATGGGCGGAATAAGATCCGATTTGGGGAAGTTTTGGATTGTGGAGGAACTTTTTAGGAACCTAAATTTTCGAGGAACTTTTAAAAAAGCTTGGACATTTGCTAATATTTATTGAAACAAATACCGGCAGTACAGTAGAGATTATAATAGCATTCTTTATTGTTTAAATTACTAGTACCTGATTAATTAGTTATAGAAGATTATCATATCTACTATTTGAATTAATTAGTTCCTGATTTGTTCTGTTTTTCTGCAAGTAGTTTAGTATTTCGTAAACTGTTTCTAATTTGAACATTATTTTGATAAATTTTTGTTTTTTCCTTTTTTATTATTAAAACAAGTGTATACCAATAAAATATAATTTAATAGAATCAACCATAATGTTTTTAATTTTATTAAATAATTAAAAAATAAAAAACCTATTCCCCAGTCGCCACCCGACATATATTTACCTGTTTTTCCACTTAAGGTAGCGTCAAAAGGCAAACTGTCAGTTATTTCATTAAATATTTCAGGTTTTTGTTGAAAAAAAAATCGGGTTGAAGTAAAGCTATCGACAAAAGAAGCGGAAACGGTCAGAGAAAACCAAAAGCAATTTGAAAAATTAATAAAACGATCTTTTTATATAATTGAAGTGTGATTCCAAACGTCAACTAGCAGTTTGCGCTACCCTCGGCAGAAGTGTCACATTTTTCCAAATAGGAGGACCTTTAGACCTTTTTGCTCTTCAGCTTTCAAACTGCGACACTTTCCTTTTTATACCCCAGAGGGTACTGCTGGCTATGCCCATGCGGAGGGGGTTTGTTGAAAAAAATTCATGTGACATCATTTCTGTACGAAAAATCAGAACTTTTGGGAACCTTGCACGGAACTTTCGCAACTTCTGTGTTGGTAACACTGGATTTTGGTCAGTACCCATCTAGCGCTCATTGGGGAGTTTCATCCTTCTTCGTTTTCACCTGCGTACACGGCAGTGGAATTTGTAATGCGTAATCGCTGTCGCAATAACTCAGGATGTTTTTATCACCATCGGTGGAAATGAAAGATGACTCTAAAATAAATTAAAACAACAAGCCGCGAAATAAATAATTCTAATCAAAATAAATACAAAATATTGATGAATGTTCGAACATACCTCCTTGGATTTGACAGTAAACCTAATCTATTTTTGGAAGCCTGTGCGAACATTTTCTGGTGTAACATATTGGCAACGCGGCAGATTGCACGACCTTCTGCGTCACCGTCGCCATGCAATGTGGTGACGACCTTCGTTCTTCATCCCGTCTGACATGATAAAAAATTTTGTTTATAACTTGGTAACACATTTCGTGGAAAAATTCGTTACTGAATTTAGTTCCCAATTTGTTTACCAATTATAATCCTGTCTGACACTTTTGTACTAAATTTCGTACAAAATCATGCGCAGTTGGTAAAAAAAAAAACGATAACTGTCAACTTCTAACTGCCATTTATCACGTCAAAGACATTCTAACCACACTTTACTTTTCAGCTTGCTACTTTATTCCTTTTTTACTTTAAATTAATAAAAAATTGTAGAAAATGGAGCGATCCCGTAATTCACATACATTTATTATATGCGACTGCGGCAGCAGCGATCTGCGTTGTAGCTGCCCACCTCCTGAGAATATGAAGTAATCAAAACCATAAAAATATTTGGTGCTGAAAATTGATCAGGAAGAGGGACCAGGGCATGGGTGTGCCCCGTATGCTGAATAAAGAACTTCTAGTGGAAGACTTATAAGCCAGTGTATAAGTCTAATTGGTTCTAAAGTTGTTCTGATATTATCCAATCCAATCTATAAGTAGGACGGCATCAGCAGAGCAGTTTCGCGAAATTGATGAACAGAACTGATAACATCAACTAATGAAAGTGTTTGAGGTTAGGCGTAAACATCAAGGAGTTAACACAAAACATGCAATTCCTTGGCACATAGCGCTTCTATCAGTTATTGTACTGCTCCAAATGCGCAGTAGTCGTCTACAAACTTTTTGTATGATATTATTTAAAACAGGTTCTCTAAAATTTAGCACTAAATTTGTTCATACAAAATTTAGCGTATTAAATTTAGCACAAAATTTCGTATCGTGACAGACGGCCTTAATATGTGTTGATTCACACGTCTCTCTCGTACACATTGAATACAAGCCGTCAGACAAATTTTGTTTTCAATGTATACAGAACGTATATAAACGCAAAATGTATTTTTCCCCAACAAATTAAAATTGTTAGCCATGAATATTTTTACGGCTTTTTATAAACTTTTAAGAGGTTACATTACTAAATTTTACAGTTACTTGCTGTTTGTCATGAACATTCAAAATGAATAAAAAAATACCACACGATTCGTAGAAAAAGGGCATTCTTGTTGGATGGGAGGTAATATCAATGAACGCCGCACAAAATCCTCTCTTTCTACTAATCACGTGGTTTTATTTATTTCATTGTAATATCTGGAACAATGCAAGTTACTCAAAAATTTAGCTTACAAAAACCGGAAATACACTGAGGGTGTTCTAGATATTTTTGTTTGTTTGAGAAAAAGTGCAGTACAGCGCTTGTGTGTGAAAAGTGTGCTACCTTACCTGAAAAAGTGACTGACTAACAAACTGTCAAAGATGACTGTTTTTTTGGAAAAAAATATTCGGTAGCAAGCTATCCAAATCGTATAGTTAAGCTATATCAAACTGCTTCCTTTGAGGAGAGGACTATACTAAAATACACAGGCTATTTCCATTTAAAAAATGCATGTCTGCGTCGCCCTGTCGTTATGAATCACCATGTAGGGAGAAGCTTATTTTCCATGTATATTCGACTATACCTGTTGTAAATAACTTTTTAGGTATCTTTTAGAATAACGGAACTATCGTAGCGATACACTTTAGGCTGTAGATGTTATGAGCTTGTCACGTCCTTAGACTATATATTTTTTTAATATACAGACAAAATACTTCAAGTTCAGCTTGACCACCACCAACTCTTTGAATAGCAACCGAATTTTTATAAAACTCGGTTTCCGAATCTTCGGATATATTGAAAATGACCCCTAGACCACCATTAAAACAAAAGATCAATCATCATTTCATTATTTTATATTTTCGCTGAAATAAAAAAGCATTTCAAGAATTATTGTCAAGTCGTTTACTGGCAATTTACATTCTCCTCCGTTAAAATATGTCCAGATATCATCTCCACACAACAAGAAGAAAGTACAACGCCCTGTCATTTATAACCGAGTTTTATGTTCGCAGTCGTCCCATTTGTCTTTTATTTTTAAAGCAGCAGTCAGCGCAGAGAAAAAACGAGTAAGGAGTTACACGTGTTCCGTTTGCCCAAATTAGATGAGGGGTCGCTGGTGTAACACCATCAAAAGGGCCTAAATCTATACAGGGCGATTAAAAAAAACAGTTGACATAGATAGGACAATACAATGAAAAACAACATGAAAACTTCCAGTACTCATGAGTTTCGAAATCCCTCCTTGCTTTTTTCAAAATCAAAACAAATTTAGACCACTTTGTTTTGACAGTCATATTTTTTTTAGTCAATGTTAGGTGCTGGGACTCGGGGCTATACTTAACTTTGCGCCGGCTCCTCATAAACACAAATAGTTTTAGCACAAAAAGGCACAGTTCCTGGATATTCTTTGAAAGGTTACTGGAGACGGTTCAACAACAATAATATCGATATGCGGCATATACGAGTATGCAACCGGAAGTGTTTTTATTTATAATTCTGATTAAATCAGACAAAAAAAACTTATAAAATGAGTGCCTAGAAATAGATATTGCGAGTCAAGGCATTAGTTAACACAAATCTTATAACGGTCTGCTGATTTTATAGATACCATTCGCAATATTCATCTCAAACATTTCTTCTCTGTCCCCGTATAGATAGTGTCGATAAAAACATAAAAAAATGTAATTTGATAGCTGCTAGGCGATCAATTATCATTTTATCTAACTGAATTATATCAATATATGCTGGGCCATGGAACATAAAAGCAAAGGCACCCTTTTGGACCAATGTAAACATTCTAGTTTGCCTTTGAGGTTCCTGCAAACGGTCGGCGTGTGTCTCTAGCTCTCTATATATACTAGATAAATAAACATACGCGACGCAGGTTGGGAGACTCCCGGAAAACAAATTGAAAACACTCTGAAAGCCTCAAAGGCATCTTGAAAACTCTCACCATAAACTGACGTCATAGCGACAAGTTCTTTATTGCTCTGGAAGTGTACTTTTTTCGAATCCGCTTTGTAAACAAGCAGTTCGGTTTACCTACACAACGTCTGGGTTGAATACTGATCAGCTTCGTATCTTCTCACCTAGAGACAGGGTAGCACTTGTCGTCGCATATGTATTGTAAGGCTCTTTTTCTTATTTTTACAAGTTAAACGAGTGAAAGAAAGTCCAAACTTTGAGACCCCCTAAACATTTAACCGTCTCCCCTTAAAAATAGTATCAATTTACTTTCCACGCCTAATGGCGATGAAGCATTGCAATCGCGAAAAAAACTGAAAATTTGGGGTTGTAATGGGTAGGTGAGGGAGGGTATAGCTCAATTTTTTGATGTTAGTATATTTATATGATCCAAACCCTGGTGATTATGTAGACATATTGGACACATTTAACACAACACTGATTTGCATAGTGTAGACTGATATGCGGGAGGGGTGACGTTTCCAGAGGGACGGAATTTTTTTTACACCGAAGCAGCCGGACACCGCGGCTGCCATGAAGATCCCAAAGAAAGTTTGTTATTCCGAATTTTGGATAGCCTAAGGTTAGAAGAACTGGGAGCCTCCTCCTGTATCTACAATCCACAACTTCGACAGCCTAGTATCAAAGGAGCGGTCGTATCGGCCAGTTCTGGATGTACAAAGTTCGACACGGTTAGGATGGGAGGCCGAAGTCAAGCGGGTCTGCCAGGCAGGCACATCGCGCGGAGAAAGAGCTCTGAAGCGCAAAGCTCGTTGGTGTAGTGGTAGGAGAAGGCTAGATCGCCGGCTGCCCGCCGGTGCGAAACGGTCTATCGATAAATCGAGCTGTCCACCGGACAGCATCGAGCATTAACCATGTAGTCGGGACGGCAATACTCGACGGTAGGTCTTGTCTGGACCTTATATGATTGAGGAGAAAAGTACTTCTTAGCCCTAAGCAAATAGCTCTTTCCTAGCAGCTACTGCTATTGAAGAGAGGTGTTCGTGCCATATCAAGTCCTCGTGATCTAGACTGCGACTAGCCGAAATGAGTGGCTCTTTGGCAGAACTCAGCCATTCATCGAAACCAGATGAGAGCTAGGACGCTTTTTGATAGTCAAGGAGCAGTACTGTGTTTTGGAAGTATTAAACTGTACAAGAATGTTGCGTCCCCAAGCAGTGATAACCTCCAGGTCTCTCGTCAGAGAGGAAGTCGCTGCTAGTTTTCTCTTTTTCCAGCTGAGCGGCAAAGAACGGCTTGTTGCTCTGAACTCCTGCATGTAGAATGCTGTCATCAGTAAAGTCGTGAATTGGACTGATCGTACAGGTAAGGAGGTCGTTGATATGTAAGAGGAACTGAGTCAGAGCCAAGATTTATCCGTGAGGAACACCCGCGTGGACGTTGAGGAGGAGAACCCCCTATCAAGAGCAATGACATGAGCCTCACCATAAGACTGGATAAGTTTACTCCTCAATTGCGTGACGTAAGCTAGAAGGTCCCCATGGATCGCTGGTGCCGGAAACCATACCGCCTGCTGCTAATCAAGCCGTGACGTTCCAGGTAGTCCAGAAGCTGACGATTTATCCACCTCTCCATCACCTTACTTATAACAGAAAGCACAGCTATACGCCTATAGTTATAAGGGTCGGTCTTGGATCCCTTTTTTGGGATGGGTTGGACATAAGCAAATTCCCAGTTTGCGCACCTCGTCCATATAACGGCAGAAATCAAGTACGGATCAGAAGCTTTGTTGATGTCCAGCGACTAGAGCACCCATTGTGTCTTATGCCTGAATGTTACTTCCCGCTTCCTGCATAGTATATTTGAATCGACGGCACTCGAGCGTTGGGGGTCATCCATGGTGGAGTTGGCAGCAAGAACCATGGCAAGCACTTCCGCCTTAGTCATTGAGTCTGTTACAATCGTTCCATTCTGACACGTAAGTGGTGGAAGGCAACTCTGTGATAAGTTCCTTTGGACAGGAAATAATGTCTATGGACTAATTGTATAAACCTGCCTGACTAACTTGATCCTTTAATTTCTCTCTCCTTTTCTCTGTTGTAGATATTCGTAATTTTTTTCTCAGGGGGTCTATCTTATGCTGAACATAATCCATGTACTGATGACGGCTTTGCTTAATAAGTGCAGAAGTGAACCTACTTCATGCCTTTTTTTAATATTGTGATACTTCATATTTCACAAATAGATCCGTCAGCAAAAAATATTTCATAGATTAACATATTGCACCAGAAGATGCCCAATTGGAAGCTGCGCCTGCACGAAAATAATCCTACGTGGCGCCGCCTACCTGAGAAATCCAGAGAAAACGAAATCTTAGAGGAAATCGAAAGCCTCGGAATAATTAGGGGGATGTTGAAGGGTGATTTTTCCTTGGAAGGTAAGAATAAACAATTTTCTTTAAAATGAGTATAGAGCTTGTGTTTCTTACTATCAAGGAATAACTACAATCCTATTCGGCAACATGGTTGTGTTTATGGGAACTGTAAGTAAACGTCCGAAAAAGGCATAGGCTTGGGCGTCTTCTTGAAAAATACGTTGATCAACTAGTTGCATTCAATAGTTTGTTGTAATTGTTCTATTTTCAGTTTTAAATTGTCTTGATTATGCAAATACATAATATAATTTGCTGCTAAAGCATGAAAAATAGAAATGTGATAACAGTTTCTGTTCAATGGATTCATCGCAGAAAATTGTGTAAGCCAGTATTCGCTATATCGTCTGTTTATAAACTAACAGATCCTATTTATACAAGAAAAACCAATATTTGCTTTAATTCCGCTTATTTGCCATTAAAATAAGTATTAAAAATATAGCTGTACACACTTCAAAGGTAGTAAATATAAAAGTATGTTTAGGTTAAAATTTAAAAACAGAATTATTATTATAAGCGCAACAGTTCCTGTTCTAATTTTCAGAAGAAAATTGTATGGCCCAGATAAATAGTGCAGAAGGTAATTCAATATCTTAATCACACAAAATATAGAAATTATCTTTAAATTACTGAGTATTCACTAAGTATTTATTTAGTAAATATGCTGAATTTCCAGTACGGGTTAATAATTGCATGAAAGTTTAACGCCTATACCTGACTATGGCTACAACACTACCGTGAATAAACATCCCAATCAGTAGAATATCTGGGAATCATCTTGGACTGTAAACTGAATTGGAGACAGCATGTTGAGCACAAGGTTATCAAGGCTCATAATTCCTTGTAGGCTTGCAGAAATGTTGTCGGAGTGAGATGGGGGCTTAAAGAGGTGCACTGGATCTATACGACGCGACGATAGTACATCCATCTCTTCTGCATGAAACCGAGAAGACTAAGGCCAAACCCAATGAAAAACAGCGTTTGGCTTGTACCAGTATTGCGGACAACACCACTGAGCACAATGGAAGTTTTGCTGGACCTCTTACCGCTAGCTATAATGATCAGCGGAGAGGCGAGAGTCGCACATCGACTGTGGAGTCAGGGCAGCTGCGTCTTCTTGAACTGTCAAGGATCATACTGCCATCTTATTCGAGGTGCAAAGGGAACATCCCGTCCTCCTAAGTAGGGGGATCTGATCACCCCTAAATATCGCTTTAACGGCAAGTTCTGATGTGGAGCATCTGAAGAGGGCAAAGAGGGCCTCCGGATGCCGATCTCCGAAGGAAGTGGGCAAGTCTGGTACACGGGTAGTCCGGTTACTCAAGAGGGCTCTGACGCTGGAGTCTTTGGGCCTAGAACTAGGCTATATCTGCCTCTCGGCGGATATAACACTATCGTACTGGTGGAAACCTATGCGATTTCGACTTGCGTATCCCGCATTTTGAAGGGGGATGGCCTACGAGAAGGATAACAATCTTCTCCGATAGTCAGGCTGCGATGAAGGCACTAAGTACCTGCAAGATTACTTCGAGCCTTGCAATGCAATGCAGAGAGGCTCTGGATAGTCTAGCAGCCAGGCATCCGCAATCGTAACTGTGGTTACAGAGGCACGCTAGTATAAAGGGTAATGATATAGCGGACGCGATTGCTAAAGCAGGATCAGCGAGCAAGCTTGTTGTTCCTTAGCCAGCCCTAGGGTGCCCGCGTAAAGAGTAAGAAGTCAAATGGAAAAGTGGATTGCTAGACAACACTCTCAGAAATGGAGAAGCATCTCTAGACATCTCCATCAGGCACGGGAGCTCATCGCAGGGCCCAGTGTTAAGAGTGGAGGCTTTTGCTTATCTTTGGATAGAGCCAACCTCAGGTTGCTGGTGGGACTATTGGCGCATGTTCTGTGTCGCTGTGAGGCTTTGAGCTACTGCATTCAGACTTTTATGCGCCGGCTCCTCATGGTGGGCGATATGCCCCAAACTTCGTTATTCATTCATTCTGTGAATAAACACAAATATGTTTAGCACAAAAAGACATAGTTCCTGGATATTCTTCGAAATAGTACTCTGGAGACGGTTCAACAACGATAATATCGATATGCGGCATACATGCAACCGGAAGTGTTTTACTATTTCTAATTCTGATTAAAACAGATAAAAAAATGGGCCCACCAAAGAAACTGTGGAACATAAGTAGGTGATACGATATAGCGTAAACACTACGCTTTCCATGGGTTTTGCATAAAGCACTACAGTGGACCACTTATATTACAAATGCAGTAATCACGCGAAAGCAATGAAAATGAGTAACTCGATACCTTATTTCGTTTAAGTGGTCGCGGCCAGCATTTAAATGGAATTATTTTCAAAAAATAAATTTCAAGGTTTGTTCTTTCATAAAAAAGTTCAACCATCCAATTCCATTTTATAGGTGTTATTTGGAATTTAAAAAACGGTCTAAATGGATTGCCATACAAAAACGAACGTAGGTTTTTGCTGTATCAATTAGGAATAGAAATAGTATACCAATAAGTTCTCTGAAATACATCAGGTATAGTGTAGTCGAGATACAAAATTCGTCTCATACGCAAAGAGGATAAAAACGGTGCAATATTAAATTATAAGTACGTCCATGGTAAGATGGAAAATTCCTATACCACCGAGGCCTGAAATTCTCCCTTTCAAAATCGAGAAAAGGTTACATATACATCGTGGATAAACATATTCAGGGTGTTTCAAATTCGACTCTCACCATTAGGATCTCGGAAATTGTAAGAGATAGGAAGTCGCTTAAATAGGGGCAAAGTTGCGTATTTAGGTACCTAATCAACAAAATGCCGCTCAGAAAATAAAATACTTCCGAAGAGATGCAAAAAAACGAATTTTAACAAAATCGTTTTTTTGCCTGATTTTATTTATAGTGGGATTTCAAAATATTTTGCAGATTGATATTGCCACCTTTTCTCCTCTACAAGATGGCATAATCAGAATTTCAATATGACGGTTCGTCTCTTGTTCTCCTGCATCAACTTTATTTTCTCTTATGGACGCCATATTGGATTTTTGCGCAGATGAATTCTGATTCCAAAAATGTATAATAAGTCGTACATTAAAATTGACAAACCTTAGTTAATTAAAAAAAAAAAACAGAAATTCCTAGGTAGTCCTTGAAATTGTCATTTATTTCGTATACCCGGTCTATACCAAAATCACTTTTTTTCTGGCCTTATTTGAGATGGGATTTCAAAAGAAATTGTATGTTGTCATGTTAGTTATTCCCGTCTACAAAATAGCGTAGTCACATTTTCAATTCCACATTCCTTCTTTCGACTTCCATCATCAACTTTGTTTCTTCATATGGACGCTATATTGGGATTTTGGACATTTGGATGCACTTTTCAGTACTAAATTCAGTGATGTATTTCCTAGTTGGCCATGAATTTATTGTTGGATGAAAATTATAAGGAAATAAAAAGGTAAGGTGAAACCTGCACACAAAATGAAAAATTTATTGATGGTAATAATGATCAAAATGTTGTACGTTATTTTGTAGGCAAAGCCTGACTCTTCTCTGAAGATTGTTCACTGGTCGATTTATTTCTCTTCTTCTCAGTCTTCCAATCTTTGCTGCTATGTTCAATTTGAGATCTGGTCTGGTATACGAAACAAATGAAATCTGATAATTTCAATGACTACCCAGGAAATTATGCTTTTTTGAATTAACTACGGTTTGTCAGAGTCAATGTATGACGTGTTATACATTTTTGGAATCAGAATTAAAAACTCTATTCATCTGTACAAAAATCTAATATTTCGTCCTTAAGAAAAAATAATCAACTTTAGGACAACTCTAGGACAAGAGAAGAAACATCATATTGAAATTCTAATTATTCTATCTTGTAGAGGTGAAAAAATTATGTTAGTTTGCAATTTACTTTGAAACCCTACTACAAATGAAGTCAGGAAAAAATTAAAACGATTTTGGAGAAAATCTATTTTTTCCGTCTCCCTCCGGCAGACCGGAAGAATTTCCGAACTTTATATGCGTCATTTTATTGATTACTTAAATACGTAAATTTACCCCCAATAAGCGACTTCGTAGGTGTCTCTTGCCGTTTCCAAGATCCTAGTGGTGAGGGTCGAATTTGAAACACCCTGTAGACTTAAGATTTTATAAACAGTGTATAAACGGTTTAACAAATACATGCATAAATCTTCGGGATTCAAACCACAGGAGAGACCCAGAAACTGAGATATTTTATCCTTTACAAAGGTCTACTGCATTTTTAGTTATCGCGTCACTCACGAGAAAGTACATATTGTAATCACAAAAAACTAAAATAAGAGATTATGTTTTTTGGATGTAGTTACTCATTTCCGTCGGACTGTATACGTCTGTCGGTCTTTCCGCCAATTCTTGCTTCGTCTATAACTTAGAAAGTACTGCTCGGATACTGATGAAATTTTCACACAAGGTTACTACTATGACAAGGACCAAAAAGCTTTTTGTTTTTGAAAATCGCTGCTGTGGCAGCGGAGCTGACGGGCAAAAAACGACAATAAACAAAAATCGCTCATATTTCGTGTTTTGATGTGCCAGAGCCTCTTGTTCACTTTCAGAAAACAATTCGTAGGGATTAAAATTTGGGGTTTCGGGGTTGGGGTAGGGTATATCTCATTTTTTGACGTTAATACATTTATATGCATTACGTGGGAAGTGCAGAGTCAACCTACTTGACACCACTTCTAAGACGTAAATTGTCTCTCTTGCTAAAAGTTTGTCGAACAAATCTTTTTTGGGGGAAAATTGATTTGAATATTTGGGGTAAAAATCTTATAAAAAAAACTTAAGTTCGTTCTACTTTGAAAATATGTCGAAGTTTTTGAATTTTAACAATGAAAACCGTATTTAGTATATTGGTGATCTTTGCTCTAAAAATATTGCCATTGTTTTTGTCCTATAACGATTTTGTATGGTGGAAGGTACATCCTAGCATGAAACAGATACCGTAGCTTCCTCCGTCACAAGCTGCACGAATTAAAATGTCACCAAATCATATCCAGTAATATTGCCTCCATTTTATGTTTGAACAAATGGCCACTAGCAATTTGTCAAGGCCAGATGCTCACCTACTAGTCGTCTTTTATTACACAAACTATACTACTACTACTGAGCCTCAGAAGAACTAATCATACATTATAGATTCGTTGAAATTTAATTGATAACGCTCAAGCTAATGAAAACAAAATTACCGACCATATCAGGCCATTAAATGCTCAGAATGAGTCATTAATGTTTTCAACTCAGCAAACGGTACTCAACTCACCCTCTATCAAATTCCTCAATCCCGGATCAGTCATCAGTCAGTAGTCGTTGGAATCTGGCAAGATCCATTCGCCTCAGGGCAATTAATATTCCCGCTCTAAAATCCTCCGTTTACCGGGTCGTCTCCCGCCTCTCACCCCTTCCGCCTTCTGCTACCCCTCCTTTTCCCAAGTCCTCGCCCAACACCTCATTTATTCCCACTTAGATCTAATTCAAACAAAGACACAATCAATAAAAATAACATCAGCGCGGTGGCAGGGACATGGCCGGAGATCTTTTGCCCTACTGGTGCAGGCAGCGTTAAGGATTCAGCGTCGCTCAAATGTTTTGCCCCAAGACATGACACTCTTAAGTGTCAAGCCAAAAAATAAGCAGCTCTTAATTTTTTTAATTGTAACATAGCCCATATTAATTATTAGTAATACTCCTAGAGTTTAGAGACATTTAGAAACGGCATATTTATTGGCGTCTAGACAGTATCGGAATTTTAGAAAGTACCAAGTTTAATACTGGTCATAAAAGGATCGTTTCAGAATAGCTATTTAAGTGACTATGTTGCGGGCGTTAAGTTAACGTTTAAGGCCCGCGGCCCTTTACAACTTGATACATAAACGCTTATTACGCCCAACATACATTTTTATCTACGAGCGACTGAAGGGCAAGTGAAAAATTCTATTTAGTCTTTAAAGTGGACATGATAGTTGGCGCGTTGTTCTGACCATCATTCCAAATCATGTGAAACACGACATTTTTGATAAATAGATCAGCTAGGTTGGTTGACAGTTAGCATTCATTTTTAATAGATTGAAAGTTTGGAAGGTGGCTGACAAGATTAACCCTTTGAAGACGAATGCTTTCGTACTAAAAAACGTTGCGGCAGAATTCTCGGTGATTGAGACTTGTATACCATGACACTCTGGCAGGTGATACGTAGGAGTCATCACTGACTGATACTTTGAAGACAAAATTCCAAATTACTTTGCGGCAGCTTTATTCTTTGTTGGTTAACAAGATATTATATAAAATGGTTATTCGGCTCGCAATCACCAATGCAAGAGCGGCCTGATCTTTCCTCACCAAGAAGCACATGCAAAAGTTACAAGTCCTGCAAAACCGAACCTCAGACTATCAGAACGACGAGACTTTTAACTAAGAACAAAGGTCCACTGACCGTTCTAACCAACAACGACGAAAAGGAAGTTTGAAAAAAGCGACTAAGCATAACTTAAGCCACTGAATCGATAAAAACGACGTGTCAAATTATCTCTAAGTGTCCATACTTTAAACACTTCTGCCAACCGCTGAATTTTGCGAGTACAGTATACGGACGCATATACTAAAATACTATCCTAACCATATTGCCCTGCCGTTTATGGACGTCTTAGGAATTTTTCTCAGGGGGGCTTAATGTAGAGCGGGGGGTGGTGAATTCTAAAAATCCCTAAGGCAGAACAAAATTTGACGAAACAAAATATGTTGTCTGATGCCTCCTTGCATTGAAAAGCGGGGAAGGGGGTCGCGATGATAGAGGGGGCCATAAAACCTTGTCGATTGATGATTCTAAAAACACACATTTTTAGCCCAAACTGCACCGGATGCCTTGGAAAGTTTTTTCCAATGCACGCCGCTGCGTTAGGAAACGTATCCTTTTAACCGGCGCGGCGCGCACCGTCACAAAACAAATAAGAGAGAACTAGGGCCTGGGCCTCCACCGCCACCGTACTGCCGCCCCCACCGCGCTGCCTCCCTTCTGCCCCTTTCCCCACCCTTCGCCTCAGCCAGCCGCCTCCGCCGTGTAAACGTGGCGAACGAGTTTGAAGAGCTCTGCGCAACCAATTATTGTACCAGATACAGGATAAACAGCGACAAAGAGTGTCGCGGCGAAGCCCGGCAGGATACGCGAACGGTAGAGGGGGAGCAACGATGGAGGGGGAAAGGACGGTACGCTAAGTGCTGGCTGTCGATTGCCAACTGCGAAAGGAAGTGGTTGTCCTGATAACGCGAGCAACAGAGAGGCATCCGGCGATATTTAGAAACATTAAGAATCTCATATAAAATACGAGGGCGGTCCGATACGTAATTAGCCTACAAAAGAAAAATGAAAATTTTGGAAAAGTAGCGATATATTTCTCAACATAGCCTCCTTTTAGCTCGCTACACTTAACCCCGCGATGCTTCTAACATCTTTAACCCGTCTGAAAAATACGTTTACTGGAGGTCTGCAAAATAGGCCTCCGTGACGGCGATAACCTCCTCATTAGACTCAAATTTCTGCTCTGCGAGTGACTTAAGTTTGGAAATAAAAACAAGTCGCACGGGGCCAAATCTGGGGAATACGGTAGATGGGGCAGCACTTTGTAGCCTAATTCGACCAATTTGGCCGTGATGACGGCGAAGGTGTGAGCCGGTGCATTTTCATGGTGGAAGAGCACTTCTTTCTTCGCCAACTGGGGCCGATTGTTCTGCAAGCCGACGTAGAATCAGCCCAATAATTCGCCCTGTGATCGTTTTGCCCTTCTCCAGGTAGTCGGTGTAGATCGCACTTTGCCTGGTGAAGTCCACTGTTTCGACTGTTCCTTAGTCTGTGTCATGTATCAGTAAATCCGTCTTTCATCGACGGTCACGAATCGACGCCGAAAATCCTTCGGATTGTGCTTAAACTGCGTCAAACACTGCTCTAAAGTGGACTCAGGTTTGCGCTCGTTGTGTGGAGAGAGCAAATGTGGCACCCATCGCGCAAAAAGCTTCCTCATGCCCAATATTTCATGCAGGATATAACCCACGCGGTTTTTGAGATGCCTACTGTCTCAGCTATTTCGCGCACATTCAATCGGCGTTCTGCCGATAAGAGATTTTGGATTATTGTCACGCTATCCTCCGCGGTAGCCGTTTTCGGGGCACCTGGGCGTGACTCATCAAAAACCGACGTGCGACCCCGTTGAGACTAGTTAAAATAATTTTTGGCGGTCGCCATCGAAGGAGAAGAGTCACCGTACACAGCATCCAAGTGCTCGTTGATTTCGTTGCGCGATTTCCCTTTCAAAATTAAGAATCGATTTTCTAAAATCCGCCCGCTTCCACACACAGTCAGAACAAAAGCCGTCTGCGAGAAAAAAAATTGTTATTTACCTCAAATTTTTTTTTCAAAAATAATCAGGATCATGTAAAAGGTTAAAACCTATTAAGAATTGAGAAAATCATCCCTTTGATGTGCTAGAAATAAGATACTTATTTCAAGATTCAAAGATCTAATTTTTATTTGAAGACGTAAGCTACAAGGAGTTATTGCTACCCTTTAATTAGATAATATATATTAACCCAAAGAAATGGCGTGACGGTTTTATACTGGCTTTGAGAACTCGAGCAGATCTGAACCAAAAACACTGGCATTCTAATATACTAAGAATATAGAATGTTCGAAATGAAGTAGCTTATTTTCAGTTTATTCTCAATTACTCTATTCTAAGCAACTTCTGACCAGTTCATAAGTTCAAGAGAATTTACTATTAGATAAATATATAATTTTTATGTAATCTTGCACGAATCTTTTGCCTGCCAGCAGCTTATGCGTGAATCTTGCATCCTCCATTAGTAATAAGACTCGCCTAACAACTTTTAGGTCGAACCATAACCAAGATAATGCGATTTAATCAAGATATATGATTGTCGCAAAATAAATAAATCACCTGGACCCGACATGTATCAAATCAGCAAAAGATGGAGATACCACCAAAACTCCATCCCTTTGCAGATCAATAGATGCACATCCCATTTTTCATTTTCCGGAGCCATGGAACAGCAAGAGAGACAGACAGATGCATGTACAGAAAAGATGCGTTCGTCTATTTTCCAGAGGCGGCGCGGCAAGGCGACGGCGGCAATGCAGCGGCAAGACGGCATCGAGGTGTCGTCGAAACTACAGCATATTCAACTCAAACACAGCAGTGTGACTAAAAATTACGCTCAATCCGAGAGTTGACAATTTTTCAAAATAAATCGCTCAAACTTGATTTTAACGTTTTGGAGGACTCTGATCATTTCTGAAAAAAATCAGAGAAAAAAAACTTGAGGTGAGGTTGTAGGAAGGCTTTATCTCAATGTTTTGATGTTGGTACATTTATACGCTGCTAATCTTTGTAATTCTACGCATCTATTAGACATAGTTCACCCATCACAGATTTCTCCGTATTAGCCTTGGTGAATGTTCTGTAAGTGCAATTTCACTGCACCAAACAAGCAAAGCCCAGGACTACCAGAATTCCCGCTCCCAAATAGTTGTTTACCTACATTATAGGCAAATTTACGCTTAGAAAATATGCCGCTCATACAGGGTGATACTACGTGGCAATACAAGTGATCATTTTTTTTTAATGGAATGCCCTAGATATTAAGAAAAGCCTATTTAACTGAAGAAATCTGATTTAACATACTATACAACTATATCTATATCGCTGCTACCAGGTCTAAACAACAATGAACCTTGACAGCTTGTAAATCAGTACCTACGTGTTGCACACACACTTCTCGTTGGCTTCACAACACACAGTTTCTAGTCATTTAAACGATTTTTGAATCTTGTGGATCGTCTACCTGGTTTATAAGAGCAAAATGTACTTTTCTAATTCAAATGAATTACCCTGTATTTTTATGATTTTAGGTAATCTTTTTATAAGGTTTATTTTGGTATACATGTTTGGGGCGTGAAATTACTGAATATTTGAGTTATATACAATACGTGGTACTTAATTATTCTGAATTGTTAATGCCTTTCAGAATGTACTAAAATATAAACAGTGTTCTATATAAAAATATATAATAATATGTCGTTATTTTTTAGTTAAAAGAATAACAAGGAAAAAAACTCATTTGATGAGGGAGGCGGCATTCCATGCAACCCCCGGAAATAATACTAAACTAACAATTAGAGAAAAATGATGGGTGTAATTAATACAACAAAAATGAAACGATTGTGCACTTTTCACATAGGATTTGACTCTATTTCGGAAGCTGCTAAGTGAGATCGAATTTTTTACTGTATCTGGCAATGAATTGTATATTGTAGATGCAACATAAGTAAATGACTTTTTAAACTGTTCAGTACTGTATAATGGAACATCATAGAGATTACAAGAACGAGTTTCTCTATCATGAAGATCCAATCTCTTATCACAAGTTTGGTATAGAGGTAAAGTGGTAGCTGGGTTTTGTTAATATTGTAAGTTAAGCAAGCAAGATGTATCAAAAAGCGCTCATCCATGTTGAACCAGCCAGAGGCTCGAAATTCGTCACTGAAGTGGTCATATTTTTTCAAACCGTACGAAAATTTAATGCATGAATTCTGAATTTTTTGAATAGAACGTTTGTCTCTAGTAGTAAGAGCAGGCCAGTATACAATATCCGCATACGACAAGGAAGACAATATCAACGAATTGCATAGATTCAGCCTGACTTCAATAGAGAGAGCATTCTTGTGAAGATAAAAGGTCCTTAATTTAGCATAAGCTTTTTGTAAGAGATGCTTAACGTGGTCTAACAAATTTATGAGTATTATCCATATATAGTCCCAGATTTTTACATTGGTTGCTTTCTTGTAATACAGTGTTATTAATACAGATTCTAAAATTCTGGTTGTCAGTAACCTCACACGGTCTTGATCCAAAAATAAGCAATTCAGTTTTATTTTCATTTAATACGAAGCTGTGGGCTCTTACATATCTAGATAAATACTCAAGATCAGAACTGATACGCATGCAGGCAACATACGCATCATCAAGTTTAAAAGAGTAATACAATTGTGTAGTGTCTACATATTGATGTGTACTGCAAAATTCCAACTGACTTTTCAAATCTGACGTATACAGTGAAAACAACAAAGGTCCTAAAATACTACCCTGTGGCACACCTCTGGTAATACTACGAAACTGAGATATGTGGCCATTAAATTCTGTGCACTAGGATCTGCCTGACGGGTAGCTATTAAAGAAATCTACAGCCATATTGCTTAGTCCCAGAGATTTAAGTTTCGAAATATGTTTGTGACTGCTCGTAGTAATGAAGCACACTGTATAGAACGGCCTAATTTCCTTGTAAGGAGTTTTGAGAATAACTTTTTCAGATATTTTTATAATAACTATCGACTGAGCACACTCTGAAAACTCACCTGGTATTTTACAAGCTCCATACTTTTTGAGAGTGTATTACAATGTAACGGGCGTTTCAAATATACGCATCAATAACGCTTGTGCGTTCCAGCATTTACACCGTCTGGAGACGCATTGCTGATTGCTGTGTAGTATTAAATATGCTATGTCGAAACAAAAGCATCCGCATCCGTCGGATTGCATATAAATCCGATGCAGATTTTTGCGAGGAGGAAATAGAGGAGGGGGGCATATGGAAGAGTAGAGACAGATCGATACGCATCCAAGAGTGGCGTGTGTCGAGCGGGCGTGAAAAAAAGACCAGCGGCACCCGTTGACGGCGAGCGGCAGCGGCGTTGTCGCTTTAATGATTGACGCGCTGCGGGGCGGCGACGGGCGATGTGACACGGAATCGACGCTGGTACCCTCGTTTTTGCCCCGACGCTGCTCGTCACTGGGCAGGCGGAATCAAAGATAGACGAAAAGTCGATCATACACTGGCTCTACATGGAGTACAATACTTTGATAACACCAGTGGGTAGATAGTGAACAATGGCTATCCGTTTCTAATCAAAAATGCGTCCAGCAACTTGATCCTGCACTTCCCACGCAACCACCGGTTAGCTCCTCTTAAGCAAACGTGGATCCAGGGAGGGAGGGGGTCATAGGAGTCATGACCCCCCAGAGCGACTCTAGTTTGGCCACTAATATTTATGAGTTTCAAATCTCTTTGGTAAATTTAATAATATACAGACTTTTTTCAAATACGCAATGAATACAAACTGGTAAAAAAGCACAAGATTTGGTAAAAATCACAACACTTCGCAACCATGATCAATTTGTAAGCGCATAATGGCGTGGAAATAAGAGGGTTGCATACGTTTGGTTGCCTATACATTCCAGCTTGATGCAAATATGAATGAAATAGTGATACTACGTTTTTCGGCTTGGTAGTACTGCTTGTCCGATAACGCATTGGAAATTGAGCCTCATCTCTGAGATTAAGGTAGTTAATTGAAAATTCAGACATTCCGACAGGAATATAAGAAAAAACCTTTTGGCGCGGATCTTGAACGCTGTGAGTAAAGTTGATAGAATTACTTTTTGACAGAAAATATCAGAGAAAAGCGGTTTCATTTGATTGAAAGCAGATGATAAGTAGTGAGAATCATATTTATCTAACCGTAAGAGTATTAAAATCTCGCTCCCGCCATTCATCAGTTCATAAACATATATCCTGCTTCATATTTTTTACACTTTATTTGTAACATAACTAAGCCTGATGTTACTGCCTTAGTTTAGTCATGTACAGGGCGTTTCTCAAAAATCGGGCAAGAATTCAATGGGTGACTCTTGGGACTATCCTGAAACTACTGTATTGACCATGTCGATTTGCGAAACACCTTTTGATTCCGGAGAAATAGGACCCTGAAGGAGACGTCGTTGGAAATAGGTTTTTCTTAAACAATCTTCACATATCGTCGCTTAAGTATTTAATCGTCATTTTGTGTGTCATTTAATCATGTGTCCGGCAAAGGCGGCTATCTGCAAGCTGACCTGAACTCGAAAACACATAAATAAATGGCAAACAAAATTTGAGACATTTTCTTTTAACTGCTACACTGCTTTCCAAAGGTTCCGTCCTACCTACTTGTCTTTTGAACGGGTCAAGTTAGCAAACTAAAGTTCTGAGTTATGAAATTGATACATGAAAATTGTATGGAACCAGGATCCCTGCTAAAGTGATAACAGCAAGCTGTCTGTTGGAACCAACGAATACAGACTAGGTAGAAGGAGCCAGTCAAGGATATGATTGTCTCCTTATTCTTAGTCTCTAGTGAGGATCAAAGTGCAGTTGATATACAAGTAAACCAACTTTTTGACAAATCTGTCATTAAATTCATCTATTCAGTGGTATTTTTAACAGTGCGAGTGTTGTCAAATAGTTGTTTTGTTAGTCGATTTCAAGGCATGCCACTTCTTACATAATTAGCTAAGTGTGGCACAAGCCTAATGAAGGTAGATATTTCCGCTGGTAAGTATTATTATGTTGATACAACGCTGTCACTTTGGTAGGTATTTGTAGACAAATAAGTCAAAAGTATGCACTAAAACTAACTACGCAATTTTGGCGACAAATAGTGCAATGTAAACATGTAGGCTCGAATTCGTTGGTTGGAACTGTATTCCAGTTCGTATTGTCGGCCGGGTCATCACTGTGGCCGCTAGATGCCGCCGATTCTGGTGCTATAGTAGATACGGTCTGCTCGTCATAGAACCACAGACGGCCAACCGTGGACAGCTGTGTCGTGCTATTTGGCAACTCCTCACCATGCTTGATCTCAGGTAGGACAACTAACGAGATCTGAGCAGCCATTTTCTATTCAGAGAATATGGTATATCGAAATAAAACAGCACAAAGTGCCATCTATCAACCAGAATCAACCACTGTGAGAGTGAAGCTTTCTGTTGGAATAAAAGACATTGTATGAAATTCGAGGTTAGACCCTATGACTTTTGTTTTCTTAAATGTTCATACACCACCCAGATAGCATGAGTTTATAATTTCTATGACATTTTCTTCTATTTGACTAAATAGATAATTACTCATAAATTAAGTCAGACAAACAAGGGTATAAATATAATTAGGCGCCACATTATACTGTATAACAAAAATTGTGTTACTTCACCATAAAATATAATTTAGCCGTACTACCTTTTCTAATACAATATATTAAATGCTTAACAACAGATATATGGATTGTAAATATGAAAGGCGGCTATCAGTAAACAGAGTTGTTAAAACCATTTGCTAACAACCTTATGTACTTTATGAATTAACAGATATCCCAAATATATTTTTGCAGAACTTTGATATAAAGTATTTTTGATTCATCACCATCAGTACTAAATTGATTCTGGAAACGAAAACAAGGCCGTTGAATAAGTAGATCATTCTGCACTGTTAATAAAAAGACAATGATGTTTATTATGAATCATTTCCATATATAGAGTAACTCAAAATAATTTTATATTGCGAGTCGTGTCAACCTTTACTTTCATTTAGCCTCTTACCACCCTTCAAAATTGGAAAAATATTATTTACGAGGGGGTTTCTTTCGAAAAGCACAATGACAATATGCTAATGTTTTTGACCTTTTTATCAGAGATAAGTGAATAACTAACCTACGTACTCCAAACTTTGAATAAAAAACCAACCAATATAGGATGGGTCAGCTGCATGTTAATATATTTTTGATAATATATTTCCACTATGGAAATTGCTGGATTTACTTCCATTCCTAAAGTGGAAAGATAAGCTCCGATAAGAAGGATGAACAATCGAAAGTATCACCGAGCTGGACGAGCTAGAATAATTTCCATTGACTCATTCAGCATTGTAGTCTAACTTTTCAAAAGGTTTGATTTTCACCTCAAGCTGTGAATCAAACGTCCAAATTCCAAAACTTTTTTACCCATCTTCGATAGAAAGAATCAATAAATGTCGCTTAGGGGTGGTCAGACGTCTTTTTTAAGATTGCTCTTGGACCTTCAAACGATATCTCTAACTCTTTTCTTCCATAACCGGTTAGATATTTATTGTCTCTTGCCCTTATTGGCCTAATAATACCAAGATCTTTTACGATCAAGTTATTGTCTCAACTTGTCAGATATTAGTTGTCTTGCCTCAGCTGACCTGTTATTACCAAGATCTTGTCTTAACTGGTTGCATCTTTACTGTGTCTTGGCTTAGGTGTTTGAAATATTCTTTAAAGCCTCCTTTGATGTAAATTATCTTATCCTGCTTAGTGATCTTAAAATGCAGATATCACTTTTTCCATAACAATGGTTCGTGGCCCTTTAGCTAGAACTTTGTAAAACTGACCGCGCTTCAGCTGATCAAGGTCTGAAAGTCATTGGTAGAGACATCTATGGTGTGACCACTCTTTCCACCACCACCTCGGATACAAAAAGCCGGCGCAAATTTTCCCGGGATGGTTTTCTTTCTTTTTTGTGTCCTGCGTGGGTCTGAGGGGGATGAAAAGAGGACGGGGGAAGCGGAAAATAGCAGGCGAGCCCCGCATCATGTTAGGTTACATTTGAAAAAGGAGTTATTTTGCTCGTAGCGTTCTAAATGCAAATTACCGACAGCTGAAAAAAGAAAGAAAATCAAATTCTGGCTGGGTAATGGAAGCATCGTGCGAGAGATGGTGAATGTCGATCCAATGGCGGGGAAGCTTGGAGGATGCGCAAACATGAAGTACAGTATGACTCAAATTATTATTATATTAATATAAAATAAAACAGTTGCAATATTGACCATTACCATTGTAGTTTTTTTTATACTGAAGAGCAGTGAAATAAAAGTCGCAACTGCCGAAGCTGCCCTAAAGAGATCACAGATATATTGTGTTCATCTGATTTTTTAGACAGCTTACAGTAAACATCTACAATCCTGCTAGGAACAAAGGAGCGATCGCAAAGGCCTAAGGTCGATGTACAGAGAATAAGTATAAATTGGAATCGACAGCATGGCTAAACTGTCTGAAGGAGTTAGATCATCGACTACTCGTCAATATGGGGGTGGCATGACACCGCGTGTTAAGGAAGCGTCATTGATCAGTCGGTCAACTCTCCTTTGAACAGAATCAATCATGATGACGATGAAAAGCACCTCGAATCTCCTAACTGATTGAAGAAATTGACACTTTGGACGGCAAAGTCCGTTAAAGTATCTCTGTCGAGCTTTCCTGTCAGAGATGCCATAAAAACTTTCCCCTTCCACCCAAATTTTCATCTTGCCAAAAGATTTCCACAAATGGGCAGAAGTCTCTGACACGCTAAAAGCTGAAGCTTGGGCATTTTTTCTTTTTGTTTTTACTCATTAGAGTGATTTTTAAAAACTACAAAGTTTTTATTTCTTGGCATAATAGTTGTTGTGTTACACAATTTCATCAAAGTCCTACCGGTATTTTCCAAGTTATAATAATAAGGTCAAAGTTTATATTTTTGTGAAGCTTATAACATTTTCATTCAAACGGGGTGTCCCATTAAAAAAAATTGCAAATTGACATCTCATAGAAAAAAGCTGATTACGCCACTGTACGAGCCCCTTCCCACTTCAGTTGGCCGAACTATTGAAGTCTTAGTTTTTTCTTATCAAACACAAATAATAAAAATGTAGCAGGGTGTTATAGGTTTAAAACATTAACAATGAATATTTTGATAATATACACTAGAAAACACCAACTTTATCACTCCCTAATCAAATTTGCAGCTTAAAAATAACACATGTTACAATTACAGCATATCAACCTATTTTCATTTCAATGCAAAATATGTCTATAACGCATAGGTGGCTGTGAAAAATAAAAGCCATGACAATTGTTTTCATTAATCACAGCTGTCAGAATAAGTTTAAAATAGTTTTGGGTAGTTAAGGTTTTTAAAATGGGTAGAGGAAAGCATTCCACGTTGACTGTCTGAAGAGAAAAGTGAAATTTCCAGCATCCATTATGGTCTGGGGCAGTATGTCATCAAAAGGAGTAGGAAAACTTCATTTTATTGATGGAAATGTGGATACAAACAAATATTTGGCAATTTTAGAAGAATCGCTTTTACCAGTGATGGAAGAATATTTGACATCCGGCCAAGATTATGTGTTTCAAAAAGGCTATAAAATGGATGGAAGAAAATAATGTACCACTTTTGAAATGGGTTTCAGCAGTCCAGATCTGTCACCTATTGAAACTTTGTGGGACGAGATGAAAAAGGTTCTACGACAACATCCTGCTCGTACAATCACCGAACTGACAACAGCTTCAAGAAATATGGGATTGTTTTACACCAAATTTTTGCCAAAACTTGGTTAACACTATGACCCAAAGAATTTCAGCCGTAATAAAAAATAAAGGTGATGTTACCCAATGGTAATCTTTCAACTGTTGCTTTGTTAACTTCGCGCATTTATTTGCACATTGTTTATTTGTTCAGATGTTCTATTAGTTATAGGTCTAAGTGATTTCAAATATGTATTTTTTACGACTAGAGTGTATCAAAAATGTTTTTGAGAAAATAAATTGTTTTAGAAGTAAATAGTTTCGTCATGTTTAGTTTATAAAGGCATATTTTGGTACAAATCTTGAAGTGGGCCAACTGAAGTGAGAAGGGGCTCGTATTCTACGAGGAAAATTGTTCAGGAGTCAGTTTTTAGCTATGAAATATGTTAATAGATAACGGAGATACGAAGGGGGTCCCAAAATGCAATATTTTCAATTTCGTCTTGTATCTCAGATACGAAGTGGGCTATGAAAATTTTGTTTATACCATCACAAAAAAGTAGCAAAGCACTGCGAAAACCGTAACGCCCCATGTTTACTAGTAGTGAGATACCCGTAATAACATCGAAAATGGAATAACAAAAAACATATCACCAATTTCGGTCGGCCTATCTGTCTGTCCGCTACTCCTTGGCCCGCCTTTCACTTGGAAATTACCGCTGAGATTGGAATTAAACGTTTACACAAGGTTACTACTATGCCAAAGACGAAAAGGCTTTGTAGTTTTTGAGAGTCGGTCCAGTGGTGGCGGAGAAAAAGGCCACAAATGGAAAAAACAAAAATCGCTCACTCAGAGGATCATGATCATTTTTGAATAAAAAATTAAGCGTATATAATTAGGTGGTGTGGGTGGTAGGGCATATCTCAGCGTGGGAAGTAAAAGCATTCCCCAACAACTGCTGCGATGTCCTTGGTGATATGAACTATTTACAACAAGCCAAATGAATGCGCACTTAGGAACTTCTATTAAGGCACAGTTTTCTAAAAAACAGTAAGAAACAGTATTGGAGAAAAAATCGATCTCTGAGGAGCACAGTGTATCACTTCAGATGCGGAAAGTTTCAACGCGGTTACGTACGCCGCTGATGCACGAAATTCCATATACACATCCCGAAGTTATAACCTACGTGAGTGTATAGAAGTGTAGAGTAGAGAGAGCGAAAAAGTGTCAGTTTTTATCGATTCAGGTGTCGTGCGCAAAGAGGCAGCACCGTCGCGCCACTATAAGCATCATTTAGGCTGCTATACTTGCTGCGAGCGCTGAACTGCAGTCCGTGCTGATATAGACCAGTCAATGGAGAAGACCAAAAAAATTACTGCCACTTATTTTCTTCGAATTTGATGCGGATGCAGAAAAAGGTATCTTAATCTTCATCTTTCAATTATACTACGAATTTATAAAATCAACAGGCTGTTGGAATCTCGTATAAACTGAGAATAAAATGTGTGTGACCGCTTGTGTTCAATGTGTACGACAGTTGGGTACAGACACATATGTTAAAAAGAGAGAAGCCGGCTGGATAGCAAAGCTCATCATCGCGTTGTTTGGCAACGCTGACGCAGTAATCTGCTGCGCTGCCAATAGGTTATACCAGTTCCTTGAATTGAGTTGCATGTTTCACTTTGAGCGTACACATTTTTGAATTGTGAATTGTGTCGAATCTGTTTAGGATCGATTCCGGATCGGAAATGAATTCTGCAACATTGCACCACTGGTTCGCTTGGCAGCACCGCATCTCGTACATTCCAAGTCAAGGTTTCCACCTCCATGATCATAGTTGAGCGACTTTGGTCAGTACATCTAGCGCTCGTAGGTGAGTGTCGTCCCGCTTCGAAATGGTTTTCACCTGCATACACGCAGGCCGTGATAATTTGCGTAATAGTATTTGTTACATTTTCCAACCGCATATTTAGTAATAATTTTCTCGCATAGCAAATATCACTGATTTTATATACATGCAGACCAAAACAAACAATCATACATATGTGATCTTGCTAGCTACTCTGCTAGTCAGCCACACGCCACACATCTTCTCAGAGTATACTCTTCAAACTATCTCGGCATTTTTCAACCAACGAAGCATGATGAGGAACTGACTTGCAGCTTGCAGCATGCTCATTGAGCGTGTCGAGTCGTTAAGTCACTCCTCTATAGTTAGACGCTCACAGCGCTCATAGCGAGCAAACGCGGAATGTGCTATTTGCATACTAGGAACTATAGTATCTAGACAGCACGTTGACATTTTCTTCTTTTTTGATGTTTTATGGGTTTTTTACGTAATAGCTCTGCCGAGATCTCTCATATATAGGTCACATATTCATGTCTTAAAAATGTCTGTATAATTTGACTAGGTTATGATATCGGACTTGTGCTAGCTGCTGGTTGTCGCGCGTTTGTCTTAGTAAGCGGGATGGATCGCACACAAAGGGATTTTAAAAAAGGTGGAAATTATTATGCACCACGATGCACAACAAAGAGCGAGTTTTCATGATGCAAGAAAAACTGTACGTCGTTTTCCATCGAAATAGTGAGGAATGATGAATCTTCAGAGTGCTATACAGAGTGAGTAAAAAGCAGTAGCTATGTTTCTATAGGACAGAGGATATTAAAAAGAGATGTCCCAAAATGTATCCTTGCCATAAATAGGTGGTGATTATATTGCACTCACGAAACCGATAAAAACTACAAAGTGGAAAAAGATATATATTCAGAATTTCTATTGTTAGTGAATAAATACTTAACAAACAATACACACAAACATTTCCGGGTCAACCTAAACTTTAAGCTTAGAAACTGAAATGATGAACAGAATGTCTACATTACAACGTTTTGGAAATATGTCGCTGTTTTAAGTCAGGTATCCAATTTTACGTGATGTATCTTGATTTTTTTGAAAGACTTGCCGTGTAAATCTAAATTATTCTTATAAAGAAAGACATATTTTTCTTTTGAAAACAAGCCGATGATTTGGATTTTCAGATTGTTAACATACATTGGGTTAGGGAAACTGATAGAGTTGTTAATATTATTTTCAACCACAAGTTTTTAAATAAAAGTGTGTTATATGCTTTCCGTCCATCCTATCTTATATGAAACCTTTAGAGCTTCAGTATAATTTGAAGGTTACGAAGTACAAAACGGCCTAGTCTATAGCCAGAATAAAAATATATTCAATTTTTTATTTCTTTTTCTATTGAGAGTTAATAAAAGCTTGAATAAAAAAATCATTTCTTTTATTAATTTATTTATGATGTTAAATAACGTGTCAAATAACTGGTTTAGAAAATATCTAACTCACACATATTTAATTGATAAGACTTTATAAAACCCCTTGATTTACTTTTCTTATGAATATCGATCAATATATTTGACATGTTACATAAATACAATACAGTAAATACTCCATAGATATGATTGTTCAATAGCTGGAAGAAATAAAGCATACCTATGTTATAGCGAATTATCTAATGCTAAAAAGATTTTGATATGGTTATTATAAATATGAGTATTTATTTTACAATATGTAACAGTCGACTAACTTAATCATCCGCTCACGAAGCCGTTCAATTTGATAGGTTACTATGGAAATGATAAATATAATTTTAAGTTTCATAGACACATCAGGAACCTGTCTCAAAAAACGTATGCCAAATTGAAACTTTTATATTCCAACAGGTACATTTTAAACTTTAAGACTAGGAAAAAAATTAGCTGAATGCTTGATTTTGTCGTCTTTGAAATATACTTTAACTTTATTCTAATCTTATTTGGATTTTTCGGATCGGTATAGGCTACAGAAAATTCAAAACAACTGCTGCAGGTTTGTATTTGGACTTCGTAAATTTATGCATGTCTCTTCGAAGATTCAATACATTTGAATTCGTTGAAGATAGAATCACAGTTTTGTTTATGCTATGGTGTTCACCGAAGAGGGCTCAGGTGCTGGGGTCTCTGGGCCTAGAACTAGGCTATCTCTGCCTCTTGGTGGATACACCACCATTTTCCAGGCGGAAATCTTTGCGATTCTGGCTTGTGTATCTCACATTCTGGAGGAGGGTGGGCCTAGGAGAAGAATAACAATCTTATCCGACAGCCAGGCTGCAATGAAAGCACTAAGTGCCTGTAAGATTACTTCGAGTCTTGTATTTCAATGCAGGGAGGCTCTGGATTGCCTCGCAGCGAGGCATGCGGTATCGTTAATATGGGTACCGGGGCACGCTGGGATAAGGGGCAATGAGACGGCGGACACTCTGGCGAAAACAGGATCAGCCAGCAAGCTCGTTGGTCCTGAGCCAGCTGTAGGAGTGACCGCGCATGAAGCTAGGAGGAAAATGGAGACGTGGGTTGCAAGACAACACTCTCAGAAATGGAGAAGTAACTCCTAATTTCAAGATTCATTCATTCATTCATGCTATGGTGTTTGTCCAAAAGTACCAAGATGTAAGATTTATCAGAGAAATCTCAGACATAACCTAAATTTTGTGATGCCAGTGCATTACTAAGCCCTTTTCAAAAAAATATTCATATTTCATGCTGTCAGGTTATATAATTCTACCGATAAAATATATCGCAGTAAAATTATAATACCTTTCAGGATACTTGTTGAGAAACAGCTGATGGGATAGTTCAAAGGTACTGTGATGCGAATTGTTTCAACTTGAGCATTTGTTGAATCATTTTTTTTTGTTTCATATCCCTTTCCTTTGTGGGCATGTGTGGATATTGTAAACAACTTTATCTTTGCACTTTGTCTCTTAATTTTATTTTTCCCATTATTACTTTTTTGTTTGTGTATCGAGTTTGTCTTTTTACTTTTTCTCACACAGTGAGGTTAAGTGGAAGAGTTGCCCTTTGGCTAAACTTCTTACTATGTGTATGTGTATTAATAAAGACATTTAGGCCCAATTTCACCAACAACAGCCCGTTATTCTCCACCTATAGGGTAACAGACCGTCAGATACAGCGAATGAGCTTCAAGTTGCAATCAACAAATTTTAGCAACCAATAGCTATGAAATGTTGAAAACAAAATACTGTCAAAGTCTGAGATGACAACTTGTCATTGAAACATCACCAGCTTATTGAATATTAAGAAATTACATATAATTCAGTCAAAATTTTAAGAAATGTTTGATTTTTGAATTAAATTCATGTTTTAATTACTATTGTTGATTTTTTATTCATGTTTATATTATTTTCTTCAATTGATATGCGATACTGGTTGTTTTTTCCTATAAACTTCTTGCAGATAGTCATTAAGCACTTACTTGATGACAGGTTCTACCAAAAGGCTCGTTTCCAAACATTCATTCATTTACTTGCCGTTCATCAGAACTATTACGGCACCTTAGATTGATATTCCCACAAAACCACTCTGGTTTTTTGATATCCATACATCCATAAAGTTGAATATTTTTCGTTGTTCAGGAACTGAAAAACATCCACACTATATTCACAGCGATTAAGAAATTCCCAAATATATGCCTTAAAGCTACCAACAAACCTAAAACATGCAAAAACACTACAAATTTCCCATATTTTTCTTTTTTCACGAGTACACATTCTAGGTTATATTTATATTAGACATTATTTGAAAACAGCTGATTATTGCATTTCAAGGAGTGACACATGTGTGGGATCTGTCAATTCTTGGTACCAGTCACAAAACATACTCTGAAGGTTTAATTCCATGGTATTCAATCACAACACGGTGACTTGTGTGGTTGTCAGCGGCCGTTTTGTGAGGGTGCGACAGGGTTGCCAGATTGTGCATTAATATCCCGTTTCACCCTCCTGGTCCCAGTGGAGTAAGTTCAGCCAACTGTTGAAATATACTCTACTATGCTTTATAAGACTATTCGTGACATTTTTCCCAAAATCATTGCACAAAACTTGAAAAAATGCAAATGAAAATTTAAAATTATTTCCATGACGCCGCAAAATAGCTCCGTCGGTACCTTGGGTTATACATCTTGACAGTAGGGATGATCGATAGGATCCTATATTTAGAAGTATCAATACATTTCACGAGTATCGTCATCTTTCGATCCAGACTGTGTCAGAAAGAGTGACTGCCATTTGGCTGCGACATTACCCTGCCAAATCAGACATATCTTTCATCATTTTCAAAGAAATTGTACAAAATCTTCAAATTTGTGAAGTTAGCGAGTTTCACTTCATACGTTCTTACCAGACATACCCGAATCATCAGTTGCTGCCGTGATATTCATCCCGACCACTGCATCCCCACGGCTAGGCGACCTGTATGTTAAATTTGTATTGATAGGGCAGCGGGTTATGCTAGAAATCATATGTCACAGTGTTTGTGCACTGATTGCAACGGTTAGATGATACCAAAAATATTTTCATAAATAGGAGATCTTTCCCATTCCGGATCGAGCAATCTACCAAAGATGCTTATAATCATGATACCTAGCAAATTTTCACGAAAAAAAATGCAAAACTAGCAAATGTAAAATATTCATTTCGCACCCTCCACCACGGGACGTGATCGTCGTTAGACTTGGCAACCCTCGAGTGACAGATAGATATCCCCGCCAGTCAACGACCGCCAGTCAAAAACACAAACAATAAACATTACTAGTTTTGATGATTTTTTGACTTAAAGACATTATTTGTGAAACATTTTTCATAATTTTTTGTCTATGTCCATAGTAATTGCATTATACATCAGGGAGATGTAGGGATTCACACGTCTTACACATATTATCTGTGTTTTAGGATGGAGAGGACATGATGTTTTTATTGCTTTGAAGAAATTCATTAACCCATAAATTAATAAATGATTACTGTTATGACGTAAAGGAAGATGAGGAATTGGATGGAATGTAGTTTATATTCTATTTTCTTGCAAAATACAGACAAATCCACACTATTCAACAGGTATGTAATGATAACTTTCAGTATATTGAAGTTGGTAAATTCTAGAGTGCCATGCATTAACAAACGTCCAAATCTGCTGCCAAATTTAACAGCTAGAAAATCGACCTATTATTTGCCGCATTCCCATTCGCTGAGGGGGATAACGGATTGTTAAATGTAAACCTATAACATACATCAAGATACATGAAAGGTGTCCTGTTTTTTCTGTACAAAAGCATCTTGTTGGAATCAAAAAGTGGTCTTGTTTATAATACAGTCGAATTTTCACGATTTTATTCAATATTTCAATAGAAATCACTAATATTCAGAGACCTTTGACAGCTTCTATCAAATTGCATTTCGATAAGGTATTTTCCCATTAGTCCATAATATTAATGTTGGTGAAATCGGCCCTTATTATAAATTGCCATTTTGTAACGTCCGCCATATTGGATGAAAATGGCGACATTGTAACCAAACGTGTGACTATTATGTAAAAAACGTCAAAACAACCGACGAAATGTCATCTTGTAGACTAGGTAGTATTTACTGTGCAAATAGTTCATTCCACGTTTGCTTGCTATGATCGCTGTTCGCTGACGTTTAAGCCACACGTACAGCTACAAAACGAGTTCACAAGTATACAACAGCTTATGCTAACATATTGTAGAAAAACATACGTATGTCGCAAAAAACCTACGAAATCTTAAAAAAACCGACGAAATGTCACTTTTCAAGATACGTAATACCCGTGCCGGTCAAATTTAAATGGCAAGATTTGATTCCCCACAGCAACGGACAGGTCAAACAAACTAAAAAAGCCTGTAAAAATGGTTCATTTTATTGCAATAAAAGAAGAATAACTAAACGGTAATTTATCATTTTAAATTATAAGTGGTGCTATGAGAACAAAGGCGTCATTTCAGAAATAGGTGACATACATACTCGTATATCCGGGATTAGGAGATCGAAAGAAGGTCTAAGAAATGCTTTCCCCAATTATGCCTGGAATGTGGAATATTTAGTTATGAAGAATCCCACATTAATTATTTCCTTAACCGATGATACATGATATATGTAAAATATGTGTGAAAATGACGAGATAAGTAATCTTCATAGCACAAAATGCACCAAGCAACAAACGTACAGTCAAAAGCTTCAATACCAGAGAGTCAGGCCGTTTTCATTCTCTTCTATTTTAACAGGGATATAATTTCTGTTCTGGGTAAACTTTTTAAATGAGTTTGATTGAAATTAAATTGGAGGCTCTGTTCGACGAACTGGAGAAAATCCCCCGATCTTACGAATTCGGCTATTTATTTAAGAGCTTCAGAGAACTTTTCTCCGAGTTAGTTTTACACGATTACGTTGCCAGGCTGCAAAAAATACTTTGGGCGTGTCCCTTAGGAAAGACGAACTTTCGAAGAGCTATGCCGCCATGTAATTTACTAGAACAATTTGTGCTGGTCCTTACTACCAAGGATACGTCTCATGAAACTTAAATGAAGTGGTAATGTCAAGTTAGGAATAAATTTATATACAGGGTGTTCCAAATTCAACCCACACCATTGGGATCTTGGAAACTGTACGAGATACGAAATCGCTTAAATGGAGGCGAAGTTGCGTATTCCAATCAACAAAATGCCGCTTAGAAAGTTTCAAAATTCAAAGTACCGAATTTTCACCAAATCGTTTTAATTTTTTCCTGACTTTATTTCTAGTGGAATTTCAAAATAAATTGCACATTAACAATGCCACTTTTTCTCTCTACCTTTCGTCCCTTGTCCTCGAACATTAACTTTATTTTTTCTTATGGATATCATATTGGGTTTATTTACTTACGAATAGAGTTTTCAATTCTGATTTCAAAAATCTATAATATGCTTTAAATTAACATTGCCAAACCTTAGCTATTCCAGAAAAACATCTTTCATTTGTTTCGTACCAGACCCAAATTGACCATAGCAACAGAGTTTGGAAGACAGAAGAAGAGAATCGAATGGAACAGAGAACGGCCAGGCTTTGCCTACAAAATAACGGACAATATTTTGGACATCTGCTATGATTTACCTCTGCTTATTTATGATTATCATTGTTATTACCATCAATAACATATTCATTTTGTGTTCAGGTTTCATCATACCTCTTTATTTCCTTATGATTTTCATCGAATAACAAACCCATGGCCAATTAAGCAAATACCTCACTGAACTAAGGAGTGAAAAGTGCATTTAAATGTACAAAATTCAAATATAGCGTCCATACGAAAAAACAAAGTTGGTGATGGAAGCAGAAAGAAGAAATGTCGAATTAGAAATTTGACTACGCCACCTTGCAGAAGGCAATAAGTAACAATGACAACATGCAGTTCAGTTTGAAATCGCATGTCATTGAAGTCAGGAAAACATAAAATGATAATTTCAAGGCCTACCTAGAAAATTCAGCTTTTTTAGAATAACAATTTTTGGAAATAGAACTAAAAACTCTATTTATCTGTGCAAAAAACCAATACGGCGTTGAGAAAAAAATAAAATTGATGCTGGAGGACAAGGGACGAAACGTCATATTGAAATTCTAATTATGCCTTCTTATATAGGAGAAAAAGTGGCAATGCTAGTGTGCAATTTATTTTGAAATTCTGCTTCAAACAAAGTCAGGACAAAATTAACACGATTTTGGGAAAATTCGATTTTTTCCGTCTCTCTCCGGAAGTATTTTGAACTTCGAAACTTTCTAAGCGGCATATTGTTGATTACCTAACGTAAATATGCAACTTTGCCCCTATTTAAGCGACTTTGTATCTCTTACAGTTTCCGAGATCCCAATGGTGAGAGTCAAATTTGAAACACCCTGTATATGAAAGAATTTTTTAGCTCACTAAAAAAGTAAAAATATTCTCAATCAAAGTTTGATACCTTGAAACATTCCTTATTAAATTTTTGCAATTTTGCTGCTCCGCGGTATGTTGCGTCATGTGTCATTAAGTTTGGAATGAAACGGTATATTGCAGAACAAGCACCAGAAACGCAAGACGCGAGGGTACTTTTGTACGGTCAAAATATTGCAGATGTAAAACTTAATGTAAAGTTAATGCGCTTGTTGTGCAACATTTGTCACACGCTCATCGAAATGGAAACAGGCTCCAAAATGTTGCTGTACAAAATATCTATCTCATCTTGTTAAAGATTAACAAAAAATTATGATTGCAATCTTATCTTTCAGTTAGGAGGTGGGACCGATAAGTACGGGCTAAACCGTTACGGTTAGGAAACAGTTTTCCTTTAAATTTTCCCTCAAATCCATGATCCCAAATTTATTTTCGCCCATACAGGACGTTTCATTTAGGCTGGGAGCAACACACATCGTCTTTGAAGAGAATTATTCCATTTACAGATTCTATTCACCTCCCCCCCCCCCTCCTTCTCCGGGAGCCACTAGACCAAAGTCGCCAATGGTACTGCAGCCTCTAGACATTATTGTGCCTTGCTCCTCGATTGTACAGTACTCAAGAGAGCAGTCTAGGTTCTGAACCAGTTGGTACAGTTTTCCTATCGTACTGTTCTAACTCGGTCGGGTTTTGGTTTCCCGAAGAGTTGATGTCTTCTGTCATCCAGCGCCTTACACGACTGATTCTGTTCCTTTTCCGCATTTTATACAGCTAAGGTCTCCATCGTACAGCCCTATTTTGCTCACGTCTTCTTTCAGGCCATAGTGTCCTGTTAGAAGCCCCTGTGACTGCGCGGAGATGGTTTCTACTCCTTCAGAGCAGTTCCGCAGTCTTGTTTGGACATAGTCCCGATATGAATTCTTTTCCATGACTACATCTAGTCACTAAGTGTCAATGTTCCTTGTGCTGATTTCTTACCCATTCTTTGACGTGATTCCTTATTGTGCTTTCTGGCACCCCAAAGGAAAGTGTGAATGATCCAGATTCTATGCTTCATTCAAGTTTGTTCAACACATGAGTATCATTTTTCTTGTTTATGAATTGATATAATTTCCATCAAAGGACAACTAACCGATGTCAAAGTTTCACATATTCAAATACGAAAATCTTTCTATTTCAAGGTAGCACCACCCTGTTTTCTTAGTATCGTTAGATGAAGAATTATGTTTCCTTTCAGTAGGTGAAGCACAATTTACAGAGAAAACGGGAAATATTCTGTTATTTCGTTAAGTTCGGAACCGTATATGTGACAGTAACAGATTTTCTGTATTAGTGCAAGGAAATGCACCTTGCAAAGTGGTAAAATAATTTAACATTATCGAAGTTTCTATATTAGTCATAAGTAACTGGTGAACAGGTTTCAGCGAAACTGAGAGGCAACAATAGGTTGAATTCTATTATTTTTTGGGGAAGTGAGGAATTCCGTATAGAACTTCCGGTATTACAGAGTTTATGATTTTATACGAGGGTCATTTTCAAACTAAGAACCGATTGCTCATCGTATCCGCGCATCCTGTTACGTGACGCCGTTCAGCCTCAGACGCTTGTCGTTGTTAGATGGGTGATTATAGTGTTTGATTTGTCACATGTCACTCAATAAATTAACTCTCAGTAATTCGGTTAAAACACAAAAAGTTCATCCTACAATAAATGCAATTGGAATAAATGCATCATCCACCATCAGACTTTCATCAGTTCATCATTTGTTCAAAACTTAAAGAATTTATTGGTGTAAAACGCTTGGAAAATGTTGACATATTGAAAGAAACAGTTACTAACTGGTTTAACAGCCAGGCGGCAGCATTCTTTCACGACGGAATCCAAAAGCTGCAGCCACGAATTGACAAACGTTTAAATGTTTATAGTGACTATGTTGACAAATGAAAAAGTGTTCAAAGGAGGTCTGTAAATCAAGTGAAGCGACTGATTTTTTTATTCAAATATAATTAAAATTTGATAATGTCACGCTCAATCCTCATACCAGTGCTGGAACTCCTATTCTGGAATAGCCTTCAGCGGGTCGGTTACAGCCATCTGAGGAGCCACATGAATGTTTTTACTAGCCAAATACGCGTTTATTGACATTGCTGTGTGAGAAGGAGCATTATGGTGATGCAACACCCAGTTGTTCTTGATCTAATGAACGGTGATGTGAGAAATTTAACTTTTCCCCGATCATTCTCACTCTCAACCGATGATCTGAACGCACAAGATCCCGGATTCTGTCGATATTTTCATCGGTTTTTGAAGATGAAGGCCTTCCGCTTCGTGGTTCGTCTTCAATCGACTCTCTCCCCTATGAATTCACCTTCACCACGTGCAACAGGTATATCGTGATAAATGAAGTGTCTGTCCCCAAAATGTAGTTTTAGTTTTCAATAACTTGATTACTCTTTCCATTTTTTAATCCGTTCGGGTTTATAAACAAATGTTTGTAACGTGTTTTAATAATTGTAACACGTGGTTCATCCACGTTTTCGCATTTAGCAGATACCTTATCGACGGCAAGACAAGAAGATGACAACATTTGTTATCGAAAGCTCGATATTTCAGTCAAAATAGTTCACTACGCTTTAAGTTTTGCCAATTCCTAATAAACAATTTAATTGTATTTTTTGCCCAACTAATCGTTGGCAATGGCAATGACTACTGCTCGCGTATATACCGGGTGTTAATAAAGTATATAGACAAACTTTAACCATCGAATCCTTGGTCAATTTGAAGACGAAATTTCCATATAAACATGGGTCCGCAACGGCTTTGTTTTCAAGCTAGAGCATATTAACACTAAAAGTAATGATGAAATTGTTCTAAAAAATTATAAAAGAATGGAACGTATTTTATTTTAATTAAGTATGCCCTGTGGTCAATATCACATGATTTACAGTTGTTTTCAGACCCTCCATCTACGTAGATACGGATAATGTTATCCAGTATTTTTTGTAAAAATAGCATGACATTGATTTGTTTTGATCGCAATACTTTTAATATTTAAGCATTGTGCTTATCTAGACACCTATGACGTACCCGAAAACAATTGAATTAATTTATTTTCTCAAATAACTCGACAGCTGTCAAATATTTGTTTTCTTGTATGGTCATTCTAAGACTCCAAATATTTCCAAGTTTTGGTGATTACTAATTGTCATAAAATAATGGTCCAGTACAGTAATCAAGAAATGAGAGATATGCATTTCGTTTACGGAATGGCTCTGGGTAACGCTCGACGAGCACGACATTTGTATGGTGATCGATTTCCACAACGCCCGCTGCCTAAGGTACAAACTTTCATCAACATTCACGCTCGACTATGTGAAACAGGCAGTTTCAAGAGATCCACACATGTTGCAGTAAGACCCGCAGGTGTAAGAACCATCCAAATCGAAGAAGCTGTGCTTAATAAAATCGAAGAGGATCCTACAGTACACGAAAAATCAGCTAAATTTAAATCATGTAACGGTATGGCAAATTTTGAAAGATCAGCAACTTTATCGATATCATATACAGCGTGCACAAGCGCCTATTACCTCGAGATCTGCCTGAAAGGGTTGATTTTTGCAACTTGTTACGTGAAAAAGTAACATTAAATCAATTTTTTTTAAATCGAATACGAGTACTATTCACGGATGAAGCATGTTTTTCGGTATCTTGGGTAACCATTATTAATGAAGGAACTCCCTACATAGTAGGCAACACACATCACAAGTACACAAACGGTTCGATAACGGTTCAATAACTTCAATGTCACACTTCACACTTCATATGCCACTCAGCCACTGTAGAGTGTCAGTCGGCCGGCACGTGTTCGATAATGTGGAGGTTATCAGGAAAAATGAAATCTCTTAGGATTTTTCAGTAGTTGATAGATTTTCAAGTTCTTCCAAATCAATCACTGGTTAAATAATTAGAAAAACATATCTATGGTTTGCCATTTTTCAATAAAATTAAAATAATTCCGTCCTAATCGAACATCATCAGCCAAGTTTTTTGTTCGTCGACTATGTGTTCCCTTGCACTGTCGTTTAAGAACAATTTCAACAACAATCTCGCCGACTTAGTAAGTAATTATATTTTTTCCTCCTAATTGCTTTTTTTATGACATAATAATCAAGTTGCTTTAGATAATATCTGAGTAGCGTTACGAACAACAATAACAAATGAGGATGACAACAAAACTAATAAAAAGAAATAACTACAAAAATTGTTCAAAATGAGCACCACAAACTCGACTAACTAATCCTTGCTGCACTCTCCAAAGCATTTGGATGTTATTTTTCATTTCCTGGCTATGGTGGAAAATTCTTTGTCGTAGATCATCTACAGTTTCCACTGGCGTATTGTAAACGCGTCGTTTTAAATCACCCCAGAAGAAGAAATCCATAGGATTTAATTCTGATGATCTAGCCGGCCACGATACAGGTCCTGATCGGCCTATCCACTGGTCTGGATAAACGCTATTTAGGTGCTCTCTAACTAATATACTAAAATGAGGTGGAGCGTCGTCGTGCATAAACCATATATTCATGCGTGTTTGTAATGGTAGATCTTCTAGCAGACTGGATAAATTTTCTTCAAGAAATTGTAAAAACCTTTGTCCGTTTAGTATAGGTGGTAACTCAATGGGTAGTATTAAATATTGTCCAGTTATTCCTGCCCATAAATTAATTTGAAATTATACTTAGTGGCGGGTTTGTATTATTGCATGAGGTCATTCGTCTGCATAAATGTGAAGATTGTGCGAGTTAATGGGCTCATCCCTTCCAAATCCTGCTTGGTCCGAAAATAATATTAACGAAGTAAAACCACTGTCGTAGTTTAACTTCCTTAAGAGCCATATACAAAATTCTACGCTTGCGGGGTCATCATCGACGCTTAAATCATGTACTTTTTGCAGGTGGTATGGATGGAGCAGTTGCTCTTGAAAAATGGTATTTGCTGTATATTTGGAAACTTGAAATTCTCGAGCTATATTACGAACCCCAACTGTAGGATTTTCAAAGACAGCATCTAGAACATTTTCTTCAACTTCAGCTGTACTTACAGTTCTGGGAGCTCCAACATGTCGGCCCACATTTTGGGCAAAACTACCTAGAATCCAAATGGTTTTTACTACTCAAAATAAGGCTATAATCATTTCTTATGAGTTTCTCGTAACCGCTGAACGATCCGTTGGAAAGTCTTTGAATTAGCTTTCAAAGCATTACATCTTGCCAATCCGTACATTAAATGCATTTCAGAATATTCATCAAACGATATTTAACAACTTATGGTCAACTTAAAATGATTCATGAAGTTTAAAGCAATAATATGACAAACATTAGAAACCATAGCAACGCTACTCAGATATTATCCAAGGCAACTTCATTATTATGTTATAAAAATGTTTTATCATCATGGTATAAAAATGCATTGGACTTTTAAAAACAAATACCTCGGAAGCTATTAGCTTTAGACACTTCTAACAAGTAAATCTTTTTGTTGTGGAAATACGAGAAAATAAGATTTTTCGGCCAGTTGTTGTATACAGGGTAGCACAAATAGAAGTTTGGACATAACAAGTAACGGATGCTTGTTTCTCATACTAGAAAACCTCCATAGTTTTTATGGCAAAATCTGGAATGCTTCTCAAGCATCTTGCCAGTCCGTAGATTACAACTAATCCTAGTAATTTCTCATGTAATTAATACATGTTGACTCAGCTTGGAAAGAACCCTGTACACGAACAACTTTGTCATAGTTAATTTTCACAAAAAATGCACTTTATTCAATTTCTAAACTACAATATGTAGGTACAGCGAGAGCGAAAATAGTAAGAAAAGTTAATGTGTTCAATGAAAAGTGAGATGGACCGGAAAAGTAAGAAAAAGCGAGTCGCCAGGGTCCCTGATTCTATCACCATTTTCCTGTGCATATTTCGCGACGGAACATCCAGTATCGGACAAGATTTTTGGCTTATGGGAAATTTGAAACTGACTGAAAAAAAGTAAAATATACGAAAGTAAAACTGGTGAAAGATATTGTTTGACGATTTCATACACTGCTGTAGAGTGATAAAAGGCTGAAAAGAGGATATAGGATATAGCTGCGATCGGCTAATAACCAACTTAGTTTCAGCATACCAGTCACCGTCGTGATAATAAATGGGGAATAATAACGCTAAAATTAAATGAAGGCCTGTTGTTCTTCCGCTTGGATGGGTCGCCAGGCACGCTCGCTCGCTAGCTATTTACACTGTGCTCTGTACTTTACATACACTGTTGCCACAGTCAATCATACTGTTTTCTTCAAAAATGAATACCCTCCGAAACAGATTCGTGTAAGAAATTATTTAAATGATTTTTTACGCCATGGATATAGTCTAACCACGGCTTAAAAAGCAGTTGCAATATTTCTGTTGTTGGGCGCCCAATGAAATGGTTGTTTTGTTACCACTGAAATAAAACAGCGAGGTCACTGTTGCATTATATTTTTTCCAGCAGAAAATATAAATGTAGGGGCAAAAAACCGACAAATTACCTTACGAGTTCCTCGATCTGGCGAGTGACATCCGTCTGACATCTTTCAAAAACCCTAATACAGAGTCATCCTAAGTCGATTGCCACAAGGGTCAGACTCGCCTTAACGCAATACATACCACCCACAAAAAATAAAAGTGTTAACAAGTTATGAATTTTTTTTACTGACACAATCTGCAAAGCTACAGGAGAACCTTGACAAACATTTCACTGATTCTCTTCCACAGCGTCAAACTAGGGCTAACGCAAATATGCTAACATTCTTATAGTAATAATGAAATGAACGTGAACTTTTCTAGGAATCTGGTCTTTTAGCCTCTAGCTGGGTGCTTGTATTATCAGTTATGATTCTGGATATGAATTGAAAAGTAGGTGTTTTTATCAACTTTTGAAAAAAGCATCTCATCCCTGATTGACCTGACAAGTAGCCATCTTGATGAAAAATATTCAAAATATACATGGTATTTTTAGCTGTATGCTTAAGCTGTTTGATAATATGAATTTTGTGTCATTACTGTACAGAGCCTTAGGACTAGTCCGTCCATATAATATGGGAAATGCCAATTGGTTTCAATAGAATTGCCTTGTGATGCACATAACACCATTATGTTCAAGAATCAAGGAGTTTATAGTGTCTAAGCCAGTTGATCTACCCATTCCACATCAATGGGGTTTCTATAACTGCTTCTAACAGTAATTACAATACTTTAAAGAACACTGCACTTGGTAATTTCAAATCAGTCAAATCTGTCAAAGTAAGGTTATATGAAGAGGAAACTCAAAATCGGCAGACAGTGACCAAACTAGGAGGGGTGACAAACTCAATTATGCTGTTCACAGCATACAGACAACTAATGCTCAGAAACTATCAAAAAGTAACGGTGCGAGTGGTTTGCGCTTACAGAACACTGTCAAGTGATGCACTGCTGGTGGTAACTGGCAACCCATCTATTCATTTATATAAAATGGGTGCCGAAGCTTTAAGCCTTTTGTCAAGTGGCAAGAGAAATGGTATGTAAATGGCCATGGTGCATGGACTGAAAGGCTGATCTTGAAACTCACAAGACATGGTTGTTTTGACAGTTCCTTGCAATGGCGAGCAGGATACTCCTGATCATCTACTCGAGTGTAATTGATGGATTGACTACCATAGACAGCTGGAATTGTCGATCGGCGAGAGGCTCACTGCTGACAACTTGTCAGTCACGTAAGCGAGGGCAAATCGATTGAAATTCAACCAACAGTGAAGCGAATGCTGTTCAGTTAGGTACATGATGATAAAAATAGGCTAAGGAACAAACAGTAAGTTCTACTTGCTGCGTTGTACATGTATAGATACGAATTTATATGTACGACGAAGAACAGATGACTGATTCCTTTGGTAAGAAAACAGCGCACCGCTACCCAAGCTGAAGAAATGTTGCAAGCATTACAGTAGTGGGATGTGTGGCGAATGAGTAAGGTATTTTAGTGCGTATTCCGCTTCTGGAGAATCTAACATTTCAGGCAGGAAAGACCGACTGGGCAGTGCTGCCGAGCTTATTTGTCTGATAGTGGCTGTAAAAGCATTACTTACCCTGCCAAAAAAAAACTGGAAGGAAATATTAATAAATTCATAGTTTGAAAACGAACGGCACACATGCGTAAGCAAAGAAGGGAATAAATACTTTGCTGTTGAAACACCCACCTAAATCTAAGAAATTTTGTATAATAAATAAATTATAAAAGCGGAGCACTTGCTCCAATAAGTATGGGCATGCTTGGAGACATCATTTTCTCCAGTTTGCTGTAAGTTATTACTATTGAAAAATGCGACAATAACAGAAGAATAAATCAACAGCACATAAAGTTTTTATATATTAGTCTATGGAGGTTTCACCATCAGTTATGGAGCAAACATTAAAATCAGTTCAAGAAAATGTTTTTCAATGGAAAGCAAATCTGGCAACACAGCGCTGGCTATCTCGTGTCGCAGTTCTGATTTGGCCAACATTTTACAACCTGTCTATAGTTTGCTGAGTGGCAACCAGTCCTCGAATGTTTTTCAAAGAAACATTCTGATGTCTGACAATAATAGACAGTTCAACGTTTGTATTTTTATTATATTTTGATTTCTACATAACCGAGAGATTAACCATATATGTCAAAAATACGTCCACCTAAGCGTCATTTGTCGAACACCATTTAAAAAAGCTCGATCATGGGTAACACAACGTATGTTATATAGTGTAGTTGAAGTAAATTACATTTCATCTCCCAAAAACATCACCAGGAAAAGTATTTTTGCTATCTGTTCTATTATGTTTTTTCCAATTATATTAATTTAATTACATTAAAAAATAAAAAGTTCTAATTCACGAAATGAAATTCAATCTGAAAGCTTAATTAAAAAAGTACACCTATTCTACAAATTGTATAGTTTGTTTTCGATTCTAGAGAATAGTGATAATACATTAATTAGAAGACTAATTTTTTGACTAATTTTTGGAAAAACGCTCAGAGTCGATTTTGTTTTCGAGAGCGACACAAGTTTGGCAAAAAATCACGTAAACACCCTGGGCGAGGGTGACACCAACCCTAAAATCTTAAATGGAAAGGGGGTCGAGTAATTACACAGGAACAACCAAATGAAATAAGTTCTTTATTTCGATCGAATCCCTGAACAGGTCAATTTTACGTTAAAAAAGTAGACTTTTGGGATATATTATTTGGAGAGGTCCTATACGGAGTGGCGCATCGAAAACGAAACAGACGCATTTACTGGCAGCTCAGCTTTTTTTTGAAAAACGCTCAGACCCGTCGTTTTGTTTTCCGGGGGGACACAACTTTGGCAATAAATCACGTTAATACGTGCAGCCCCCTAAGCGGGGGTGACACCACCCCCAAAATCTTAAATGGAAAGGGGGGTCGAGTGATACCTTATTTTGAAGGACTTTCAATTCCCTTTATAATGATATAAAATTAATGTACTTCAGTTCAGTAGTTTTGAAGATTTATTAATTCAAAGCTTAAAATTGACTTTAATAGGTACATCAGATTAGTTTGTACTACTTTCAGAAGAAATTTGACTAAAAGAATTTACTTAATAAGTAAATGCTTTTCTTCACTGCGCCCATGGTTTGTTTATCATTTTGTTGTTGAAAATAGCTATTGGAGCGTTCTTTTATGGCAAAAAAGTTATTTCTTGAAGAAAGATAAGGAAATATCTCGTACTTATTTTAAATAGGAATTTAGTACATAGTTTGCGATTGATTTGACCAAACTTTGTTGCTAAAATAACTTGTAACGCTTTATTACATAAATTAACCATAGTTTATTCCAGAGCAGAAAGAGTTGAAATTATAGAAATATTTTTCCGAAATAATCAGTGCGCTAATACAACAGCATAAGCATGAGCGACATGAGAGCAGTAACGTGCATCGAAAATATGTTCTAGAACTTGTAGCTAAATTTCGGGAAACTTTGTCAGTCGCCAATAAAAAACTCAACATTGAAAATCCTATAAGGAACGAAGCAATGGAAGTAGGGGTTTTAGGGCAATTTTGTGTAGATCCTACGTTAAGTACCCGCAAATTGGAGACTGTGTGTGATGTTAGTCGACGTACTGAAGAACTTAATGAAGACGATTTTGATCGGCGATTACAATTTTGTGAAGATATGAGTGAACGAATTATAAACGATGAACATTTTCTATTCAACACTTGCTTTTCCGACGAATGTTCCTTTTTCTTAAATGGCATAGTAAATCGTCATAACTGCCGATATTCTAATCCCAGAATTTATCATGAGATTCATACACAGCAGCCACAAAAATTAAATGTTTGGGCTGGTATTTTTGACGATCATTTAGTTGGTCCTTTTTTCTTACCTGGAAATTTGACCGGTGAAATGTATTTGGAATTACTGGAAGACGCCATAGATCCTGAATTAACAGCCATAATTGAAAATCAGAATGATCGGCGGTACATTGCGAATAGGATTACGCATTACATGTTCGACAATATTTAGATCAGACGTTTCCAGATCGATGGATTGGTAGAGGAGGTGCCATTGAATGGCCCCCAAGATCGCCAGATTTATCACCTTTGTATATCTTTATGTGGGGTCATTTAAAAAGCAAAATCTATGCTACTCAGCCAACATCATTAGAAGACCTGCGACAAAGAATTGTGAATGAGTGCCTTCAAATTACTCCTCAAATATTGCAAAATGTGCGGCAACGTTTTGACCAAAATCTTTATTATTGCATGGAAAGTCATGGTGGCCATTTTCAACATTTACTTGCCTAACGGGTTAGTTCATTCTTCATTTTTAAATTACTTTGCTGCCAAATGTATTGATCTCCACTAATGCCGATGCATTAGTTTTATTTAAGCTTTAAATCAATAAATCTTCAAAACTACTGAACTGAAGTACATCAATTTCATATCATTATAAAGGGAATTGAAATACCTTTAAAATAAGGTATCACTCGACCCCCCTTTCCATTTAAGATTTTGGGGGTGGTGTCACCCCCGCTTAGGGGGCTGCACTGTTAACGTGATTTATTGCCAAAGTTGTGTCCCCCTCGAAAACAAAACGACGGGTCTGAGCGTTTTTCAAAAAAAAAAAGCTGAGCTGCCAGTAAATGCGTCTGTTTCGTTTTCGATGCGCCACTCCGTATAGGACCTCTCCAAATAATATATCCCAAAAGTCTACTTTTTTAACGTAAAATTGACCTGTTCAGGGATTCGATCGAAATAAAGAACTTATTTCATTTGGTTGTTCCTGTGTAATTAAGCTAATGTGCCATTTTCGCTCCAATATAAGAAAGATGCAAAACAATTATTAATGGAAAATATGTAATATGTAAAAAAATGTTACTCGAAACGGAATGTACCTTTAAAGGGTAAATTAGTGGTGAGTAAAACAGTCCGCCATTTTTTATTATTTTCGCCAAGCTGAGTATCTATCTATCAGTTCGGTACCCCTCTTACCATATTTCCCAATATAACGTCTAAAGATTGTTTACACAATATATCGACAACGAAACCCCAACTCCGTTTGTCCCCTCTCTGGTGTGGAACCTCCTCGAGGCTTAACTTTCATTCTAATTATTCCTGTTGACTGATCGCATTGAGCTCGACGCGGGATTACCCACCTCTCCTCTCCCCCTTTCATTTTCTGCGTCTCAAATATAACCCCCGAAACTACCCACGATTAAATAATGTATTAAAAATTAAAGTGGGATATTCGATTATCCCTTGGTACATAAACGTCGATTGTAGCGAGGCGAGGGTAGCGTGGTATCTCAGTGGCAATGGGACTGGAAAAAGGTTTATAAACAAGCCTGGAAAATGGTTTGTTTTAATCCACGAAGCAACTTATAATAGTAAAGAAATTGTGAATAATGTGAATTAATGTAAATAATCTGCGTAAAGTTTGGGGATGTGTGATACAGTGCGGAGCTGACAGCACATCGGCTCCAAGGCTCGCGGGTTCGAATCCCGACCTCTAAAGTTAGATTTCCAGCCATAGATATTGTGTGTATATATACAGGGGGAACCAAATTGATCTGATGGCTTGAGTTCAATGTGTACGAAGGAGAAGCGTATATCAACACATGTTAGAAAGATACTCTTAGAAGCCGGCTGAAGAGCGAAGGACACTGCCTAGCAACCTACTCCAGAAAATGTTCGCACAGGCTTCTACAATAGGTTAGATTACTGTCCAACCCAAAAGGTGTGTTCGAACATTTAATCTAATATTTTGTTTTCATTCTGATTAGAATTATTTACTCCAATTTTGAACTGAAGCCGTCAGACAAGTTTCGTTCTCAGTGCATATGTACACACCAGATCGGTGTAAGATAAAATTGCTACATCGCATTTCCGGAGTTGGTATTTATTAAATCAGGGCTGTCCAACTTAATGTGGCCCACGGGCCACTTCAAAAAAAAAATGCAGTTTGGAGGGCCGCATTATAAAATCTTTCTATACAACATTATTACAGAGTTAATGTAAGAATTGTGCATATTCGGTATTTGAGAGTAATTTATACATGACCCGTGAAGCGGGCCGCATGAAAGGAGTTCGCGGGCCGCATGCGAACGCTACGTTGCCAGTCTCATCACTTAATTTATTCAATAGAATCAATGTTTAAAATTGATTAAATTAATTATTTTATCACCGAACAAGAAGTACCAAAATGTATAATAATTCGATAGAACTGATCTTGTCGATTTGTTTTTATTAGAATTACTTAAAATTACGGGTATTTATGAAACAAGCCACACACGTATTTTGTACTGTCACAAGTATATCGCCTAAAAAAATTCGAGTAGGATCTGAATTTCTAATAAAACAACAGAGACTAGTTTAGAAAAAATCACTTGTTCGTGGTATCCCGTTTTTATTACAAAATCCGTTACAGTAATTTAAGCAGGTGTTTGTCTTATTTTATCCATAACCGTACATCATTCGAGAAAACCGAAATCTGCTGAAATATTATACAAGTAATTTATTATAAGCCGGTAAAATTCAATACTATAAACTGCGCGTAAAATGTAATTCAAACATGTAACTTTTTTCTCATTTAACCAAAATTGTAACTTTAGCCGTTCCTGAAACGCAGTGCTACCTCATCTTCATCTTAACATGCTGTAGATTTTTCTATTCACTTCGGGATAAACTCGGGTGTTTTGTTTTGCTCAGAAATGTTTTGATGCAATACAAGAAATATGTGCAAATTGAATGAAAATAACATTAGGTTGATTTGATTATTATTTGTTACATTCATAGGTTCTTCCATATCTCTAAAAATTTTAATTGCTTGCTTAATACAATTCTTGACAAGTATTATGTGGCTTGAGTGATAATATTCAATTGAAATTATTGTCGTGTTTTACGTCATGTTTTTCTTCAACTGACTATAACATGTACCTCGAGAGGTTGAGGAGTATACCCTACGCCGCTGCATAGCTATATTGTTGCTACCCCTATAGTGTATGTACGTGCCTATGACGTGAGTGCCGGCGGCCACCCTTGAGCTTATATCGGTCGTTGTTACGTTATTAGCTGTGAAGCCCGTTAGGAGGGTTAATGATTTTCTTCGGCTCGTCGATTGTCCCTTTGCCGGTTTGGATTGGCGGTAGGATGCTGGTAGAGATACAGTAGCGGACAAAAGTTTGGAAACATTCTTGGTAATTTTAAAGACTTTTTTCGCATGTAGTTTGCTTACAGTCTTCGGAATACAAATGACAATTTGTGTCTGCTGTGGTACTACAGAGTAGCATTAAAATACCTTCATATTATTTTATGACCGAAATTGAGACGACAAAAGTAATTACAAAATAAGTACAGTAACTCTACAAAAAGATTTAAAAAATACTGTTTAGCTAATATTTGGTAGCATAGCCTTTAGCATCCAACACTGCCTGGCATCTGCTGGTCATAGAAGACACCAATTATTTACAGACGTCTGTTAGGATTTATTAAAGTTTTTAGGTCCGGGGATTGCGAAGGCCATGTAAGAACATTAACATTGTTTAGTCTTAACCAGTCCTTTACGAATTTTGAGGTATGCTTGGGATCATTATCTTCCTGTAATGTCCATCGTAAAGACATTTCTTCTTCAGCAGAAGGGAGAATGTGTTCACTAAGAATATCTTTGTTAAGTTTTTCGTTCATTTTCCCAACAATTTTAACAATTGGACCCGTTCCAGAACTAGAAAAACACCCCCGAACCATTATGTTGTCTCCACCGTACTCAACTGTTCGCAACTGATACTTTTTATAGAATCTTTTTCGTATTGGACGGCTCACATATGCCGTACCGTCAGATCCAAACAAGTTAAATTTGCTTTCTTCGCTCCATAAAACTGTATACCATTGTTCTTCTGTCCAAGTTAGATGTGTTTTAGCAAATTCAAGCCGAGCAATACGATTTTTTTTTTAAATGAGAGACTGGATGTCTACTAAAAAGCCTAAAATCCACCAAGCGTCTCTGCATTGTACTGGCATTCGAGGATCTTCATGGGACAAACGTTTAATGTAGCAATCCAAAACATAATCGGTTTTTTTCGGTCCTCCGCACCTGGGCCGCGTTGCTGTTGTTTTCAAAATCGTTCCTTTGTTTATTTTTAATCTTTGAGAGTATCGCAGAACGAATAAATACGGCAAAACTGAAAAGTTTCCATACTTCTGTCGTTACAAAAAACTGTGGTATTTAAAAAAATGCGGGTTTTTATTCTCAGAGAATATGAATATTAATAAGATAAACCTTGTATTAGTACGGGAGACAAAGGTAGACTTTAATATTAAATTATCTGTTCCTTCACAATTTTAATTAAGGTACTCTACCGGTCAAATATTTTGGGACAGTAACTTTTTTCAAGAGAACTTAAAATAAATAAGGCATATATGACATTGATTGATTATTATCATCTATAATACGACTATTCAAGCTAAAGATGTATAAGAATCAGTGAACCACCCCTTAAAAGGGAATAAATGTAACCCCTTTAGAGACGCCGATATTTTTATTAGTTCATTGCAGTCATAGGTCGGCCGAATTCCTGCCGCTCTTTACTTTTTTTGTACTATGTATTATGTTCGGCTTAATACTATTAGATTTTTACAATTTACGACCACTCACGGTCAATGTCAGACAGTGTCTGCCCAGCGCGGCAGTACGTCTTCTCCCGCGCCGTTCTTGGGCGCACATGTGTGAGCGACCAAACAGTGTTATAGAGAGAGCCAAGTTTAGATATTTGAAATAGAATCTAACACGGCCAAACTGACATCATTCCGCTCTCGGAATGTACAGTTTTAGTTTACAGTTTTATTATTTAACGATACAGAGATTTAGAAGGTACATGAATAATTGGTTACAAAATTACGAAAATACCCGGATAACTAATTACAAAAATACATGGATAACTAGTTACAGGAGTACATGGATAACTAGATACAAAATTGCGAACACTACGACTATGGTATATATGCCTACTCAGCATGTAGGTACTTATAAGCCATGATTATTATTGAACATCATCTTCCAAAGGTTGATAGTCGAGATTTAGCTTGCTCGTCTATTTCGCTGGTAGTTGCTGAAATAAGCAAAAGAAGAGCATTACTCAGACTGCTCCATCAGTAGCTGCTCAATAGTCTTTTGTAGCATGATTTCATTCGATGACACGATGAAAATACTGCTGATTCAACACCAACAGGAATTCATCAGATGACACGATGGGAATACTGCTATATGCACGTATTCTCGATGCGTCATATAATATCAGGACTTAGAATGACACGATGGAAATATTGCAATATGCACATATTTACGATGGGTCATTTAATATCAGGGTTTTAGAATGACACGATGGAAATATTGCAATGTGCACATATTTACGATGGGTCATAGATTAATAAGATCGGTCTGTTACACAATCTAGCAACAATCTAACACGGCATAGATTGATCAAAATATATAAAATGAATTACTTACAATCATTTAATTCTAGCAGATTTTGGAAATCCTCAGGAGTCCACTCGATTGGCCAGTGGCGCAACTGGTCCTTTGAACACTTAAGAGTCATTAACTGGCCTAGTTTTTGAATTGAGTATCGGTCATTAGCTAATAGTTGTTTAATGACATAGGGTCCCACGAATTCGCATGTAAATTTCTCTGCCCTTTGACCTCGGCTTAACAAAACTACATCACCAACTTTGAATGACTGGTTATTCTTACGCTTCTTGTTGAGGGAAATAACTTGTTCTTCAGCATTTTTCTTCTTTTTTTTTTTAAAGAACGGTGGTAGAATCGATTGGATTTTTAGTGGCTTCAGGAGTGGGTAAATCTGCTAAGACTCTACGAATCTGAGGAGTTTGTCCTTCTTGACCAAAAACTAATTTAAAGGGTGAATAGCCAGTGGTCTTCTGTTTTGTGGTGTTCATTACTAGTTGGATTTTCCAAAGTTTGTTAGGCCAATCTGACGATTTCTTTGATTCAATTCTCAACAAGTTTGTTATGGTTCGCATGTATCGTTCTATTTGGCCGTTGGAGCGATGTACACCAGGGGTTGGAGCGATGTACACCAGGGGTTGTCACGTGAACCTCGATACCAAAGTGTTCGGTAAATGCTTTGAAACTTTTAGCGGTAAAATTAGTGCCAGCATCGTGGATTAGTTTTGCTGGGCTTCCGAATATACTGATGAAGTTGGCAAAGCTTTGTCTGGTTTCTTCGGACGTAACAGTGGACTGGGGGTAGGGAAGGCAGAATTTTGAGAAGGCATCCACCAGGACAAATATGTACTTATAATTGCTTGGATTTCCAGGTAAAGGACCAAGACAATCACCATGGATTGTATGAAATGGTTCGTACAGAGGTGAGGAAGCCTTGCTTTGGACCAGTTCGATTTTTCCGAACAGCACATAGTAAACAATGTTCAACATATTTCTTAACGTACCGAGCCATATGAGGAAACCAAAAGTAGAGTTTTAGTGATTTAAGTGTTTTTTCCCAACCTACATGACACTGATCATCATGGAATATTTTTAAAAGATTATATCTGTTATTAGATGGTACAAACGGTAGTAATTCTATAGATTTGTTGGTTTCAGTTGAAATGATTCGAAACAATGTACCTTTTTTGAATTTATATTTTCGGATGACATCTACCTCGTTATCATTTAAAGATTTAATGATTTGTTTGCACTCCTGGTCTCGACTTTGTGCAAAAGTAAGCCAGTTTTTGTAATCATCAGATGTTAAATTAACTTGAACCACAGTGTCGGTCGGATTTCTACTAAGGAAGTCAACATGAGATATTTTGGTACCTTTTCGGTAGACTATTTCGAAGTCAAAGTCTTGCATATAAGCCCACCAGCGCGCTATACGTGGTTTTAGGTCCTTCTTTCCTGCAGACAACTTAAGGACATTGTAATCAGTAACAAGAGTGGACTTTAAGCCAAGTACATATACTCGAAAGTTTTGAGAGCCCTAACGACAGCCAGAGTCTCTAGTTCAAATGAATGGTAAACAGCTTCCTCGGGGGATGTTTTCTGGCTGAAATATTCAACTGGGCGGAAAGTATTCCCATGTTTCTGTAATAAAATGCCGCCAAAACCGATACTGCTGGCGTCTGTGTGCAACTGTATTTCCAAAGAAGGATCAAATATGGACAATAGAGGTTTTTCTGTTAGGACATCAATAATGTATCGCCTTGCCTGTTCACATTCTGAGGTCCAAGGAAAGTCAACATTATTCCTGGTTAGATTAGTTATGCAGGCAACTCTAGAAGAAAAACCTGCTTCACATTAGTGGGGGCTAAACTTTCTTTGACTGCTTTAGCTTCATTAGGGTCAGGTTGGATACCATCAGCTGAGATTACTCGCCCTAGATAGGTGATACTCTTCATGAAAAAACGTCATTTCTAGAGATTTATAGAGAATCCTGCTTCAAGCAATGCATCAAAAACTAATTTTAATCTGAGCATCCCTTAGGCGACTGTAATAGACGGTATAACGATGTCGTCCATGTAAACAATAGCCATATCATATTTAAGTTTACCTAGAGGTTTACTAATGGCCCGTTGGAAGACGGCGGGTACATTAGCCAGACCAAATGGCATCCTCAGGTACTCATATTGGCCGTCCGGTGTCACAAAGGCAGTTTTTGAAATTGATTCAGGGTGAATGGGTATCTGGTGGAATCCCGAAGCCATATCAAGTGATGTGAAATATACATTTTTACCCAATCGGTCCAACTGGTCATCTATGAGGGGAAGAGCGTAGCGATCTTTAACGGTAATTTTATTAAGGAAAAGAAGAGTTGCTCTTACGAATAATTTTATTTTCAAGAAGATCAGCAACGATTTCACGTACATTTTGGCGTTCAGATTCCGACATACGGTAGGGGTGATGATAAATATACTAAGTGACATATAAATCCGAATACCCAGTTTAAATGGTTTTATTATGATAAAATTTTGTATAAGTACTTAGTGAAGCATAATAAGTAAATGATAAAAATTGCAAAATGATTGCACTGCTTTAAAGCCCTTTGACCTTTAATAATGTGTGGATGCACCCTGATGTGCTACGCATTCTCCAACGCGCCTAGGCATGCTTCTGATCAGGTGGTCAATGTCCTCCTGTGGTATCTCATTCCAGGCAACCACCAACTCCTCTCGAAGTGCTTCTAGAGTCTGAGGAGGACGTTGCAAATTGAGCAATCTCCTACCCATCATATCCCACACGTGCTCAATTTGGGATAAGTCGGGAGATCTTGGTGGCCATGGTAACAATGTGACATCATTAAGTTGAAAGAAGTCTATTGTGACTCTTGCAACATGTGGTCGGGCATTATCTTGTTGGAAAGTTGGATCTGCCAGGGTGTCAAGATAGGGTAAAAGATGGGGTTCTAGAACTTCGTGGATATAACGCTGCGCATTCATGTTACCTCTGATGAAGATTAAAGGTGACCTGGAACCATAAGCTATAGCACCTCAAACCATAACTCCAACAGTGTGATGAACATGTCTTTCAACAAAAAACTGTGGATTCCTCCTTTCACTACGTCGCCTTCTAACCCTGGCACGACCATCGTGCATGCCTAAACAAAATCGAGACTCGTCACTAAAGACAATACTGTTCCATTCCTGATCCCAGAGTGACCGTTGTCTGCACCACTCAAGGCGATTACGTCGGTGTTCTCGAGTTAAAGGGAGGACCCAGTGTGGCCGGTATGAAAACAAGCCAAAATTTCTCATTCGTCGGTAAACACTTCGCATGCCAATACGTCTTCCGTGTTCTGCAAACCATTCATTTGCAATGGACCTGGTAGTGGAGAAACGGTCCCTTAAGGCCAATAATCTTAGGCGGCGATCTTCACGGTCTGTTGTTCTACGGCGGCGTAAAGTGCTCCTTGCTCTTTGCGTACGGCCTTCTCGAAGCCATGCCTGACAACACCTAACCACAGTGTTCTACACTTCTTTGCACTCTAACTGCAACTGCCCGAAAAGAAAGTCCAGCTTCCCGAAGTCCCACTATACCGACCCTATCAAACTCACTAAGTTGACGAAATCGTACAGGTCTCCGTACTCTAGGCATCGTAACCGATCGTAAAGGATGTCAAGAACCAAAATCCGCCAACGTTGATTCTTTACTGCGGCTGAAATATTCATTTTTAGAGCGTTAGTGAATTAAAAAAGAGCAGTATAAAAACCGGAACGTCCAACTGATAAGGCTGAAAATTTTTTCACTTGTTATTTACAGTAAGATAAATACATTCACCAACTTTTATTAAAATAAAACCATTTAAACTGGGTGTTCGGATTTATATGTCACTTAGTATAGTTTAGTTTTCAGTTAGAGTAATAACTAACTCGCCAGTGTTTACGACACGGGATAGCTTGCCGGAGGTAGTTAACAGTTGAGAATAGTCTTCAAGTGATTCAAGTAGCCTTACTTTATCATGAAAGTCCAAATCGGTAACTACTTCTGGGCCTAGATTATCGTAGGTGGTATTGATGGGTATAGGTTCACAAAAAATTTGTTGCCCGTTTTTATCCTTGATTAAAGTTACGTTATTTTCATAGACGTTTTCACCTATAACAACATCATACTTAGAATCATTTTGTGGTACTACGACAAAATCAAGTTTCAATTTTGCATCAGAAATTTCCACTAAGGCATTTGTAACAAAATAAGAATTAATAGTAGTACCCTCAAACCACTGTAACGCTGTGATACGCGGTATTTTACCAAGGTTCAATTTTTCAACCAGCGTTTCACTAATTAATGAACATGTCGAACCAGTATCTACTCAACAATTTGTACAATAACCTGATATTACAATTGGCAACGTCTTCAAACATCTACCGAGCTCAGAAGCATGAGAATTAAGAAAAAGTTGTTCCCCTTTGAATTTCTTATCTACACTGGTTTCGCCGCCACTGACTCGAGCACGTTTGTTTTGACGACGAAAACAGTGAGATATTTCATGGCCCGGTTTTTTGCAGTAACGACAGAACGTTTTTGCATCTTTGTTGCTGTGAATTGGAAATGCCTTACTTTTACACTCTCGCGAAAAATGGCCTATTTTGCCACAGGAATAACAACTAATTTGTTTGGAGTTTTTTCGTGGAAGGTCAGCAATCTGACTGTTTGGATGTGTTGACATTTTATCGAATGATGGAACTTTTATATAATTAGCAAGGAATGCAATCAAATCACTTACAGATGACGCGCCACAATTATAAGCAGCAGTTCTTACAACGGCATCATCTATCGAATGTGCGATAATCTCTATCAAATCCAAATCCACCCAACTAGCTCGGGTGCGTTTCAACTTTTCGAGTTTGACTCTAGCGTATTCGACGTAACTATGGGCCTCTGAGCTATGATAGCCTACTGCCCCACTGAGAAGCTTACCTAGATTTTTCTGTTTAGGAAATGATACGGAAAAATCAATCTTGAAATTTTCAAATGTTTCTTCAGTAGGTTGCCATACAGAAAACCACCCTAGTGCAGATTTTAATAGAAAAGGTCCAATTCTACTTACAGTTGCCCGGTCAGACCAACCAAATTCATTTTTATATCCCTCTATTTTTTGTAACCATACGTGGTTATCGGTGCTGTCCGGATCAAAACTGGGCAAGGCCAAAGAAATAGGAGTTTGCGTTCCATTGTCATCCACCTTCCTCTGTAGATTTTCCAAAATCGATGCAATTGCTCCTAGAGACTTTGCCAACTCTTCTGCCATAATGTCTTTCACAACCACAAAACTTCACAGAATGCCAAACGTTTACGAAAAGTACACGTGTACCCCAATCAGGATGTTAGATTTTTACAATTTACGACCACTCACGGTCAATGTCAGGCAGTGTCTGCCCAGCGCGGCAGTACGTCTTCTCCCGCGCCGCTCTTGGGCGCACATGCGTGAGCGACCAAACAGTGTTATAGGGAGAGCCAAGTTTAGATATTTGAAATAGAATCGTAACAATATGATACATAAACCTTCTGGGTATCGATGAAACAACAATTGTACGTAGTTTAGTATAAACTACTAGTCGATGTGCTATTCCTGAGGATAGGCTTATAGTAATAACAGAGTAAACGAAATAGACATTTAACTGCGCCTGAACTCACCCACAGCTTGAACAGAACGAGGGAAAACACTGTGTCCGTGTCTATGGTAAAGCGCCGCTTACAAAGGGCTAACCTTAGAGGACGTGTAGCAGCACGCAAACCACTCCTGCTACCTATACACAAACGCAACTGGTTAGCATGGGCCCAAGAGCACAAGGATTCGACCATTGACGATTGGAATCTAGTCCTTTGGTCGGATGAATCCAAATTTGAAATGTTCGGATCTCGACGACGACAGTTTGTATGCCGCCAACCCCATGAATGCATGACTCCACAATGTTTGCAGCCCACTGTTAAGCATGGAAATGGGAGTGTAATGGTTTGGGGATGTTTTGCTGGAAATCAAACAGGAGATTCGGTTCGTATTGAAGGAAAATGCGAAAAGAGCAGTATTTGGAAATATTGGAAAACCATGCTGTTCCCTCAGGACAAAGGATTGTTGAAAACAATTTCGAATTTCAGCAAGATAACGACCCTAAGCATTCATCCCGACTATTCCGCAATTATTTGGACCAGCAGCAAGAACTTCGTGCAATGAAAATCAGTCTCCAGATTTGTCTCCTGTCCAATATTTGTGGGATGAATTGGACCGACAGATGAAGCTGCAGACTTGTGGGCCAAGCTGCAGGAAGCGTAAGTATCCTTATCACCAGCTATTCTTGAAAAAATGATACGTCGGATGAGTCGTGTCTGTAAGGCAGTTATTCGGGCTCATGGTGGACATTTCGATGAATCACGAATTTAAAGTAAATTTTGATAGAAATAAGTTACCAACTGATTACGTTTCAGTGGAAAATAGTTTCTTTTTTTTGATTAAACACAGTCTATGGTTTGATTTCCCTCAAAAATTGACTGTCTCAAAACGAAACGGTAGTGTATATGAAATAGTTCATAATAATGTTAAATATTTGTTTCCAAACTTTTGTCCGCTACTGTACATGTATACGGCTGTTGGGGGAGACGCATATATGAGCAAGTGGTGGGTGACTTATTGTTACACGTATATGGGATCGAATCTATGCAAATCTGTTTATAATCTGGAAAATCAAATACAGGATGACCAAGATAAGGATCCTATGCATGAGGATCTCAATATCTGTGGTAAATACAGCTTAGGTTAAATTAAGAAAAAGTTGAGCTCTTTGGGACGTATTTACATACCGTTGAGAAACTTGTAAACATTTCTGGGGTGTTTGGGAAAAACTAAAATTTGCCCAAATTTTTTCTGTCGTTATATTGAGAAATATCAAAAAACTAATGAAACTTTTCCATTGGCACTTTTTAGGCACTACATTTTTGAGAAACCATCAACTTGATTTTAGGATGATTAACTTTATTCTGTCTAAAAATGTATACGAGCCCCTCCCCACTTCAGTTGGCCCACTTCAAGATTTGTACAACAATATGCCTTTATAAACTAAACATGACGAAACTATTTACTTCTAAAACAATCCCTTAGACCTATAACTAATAGAACATCTGAACAAATAAACAATGTGCGAATAAATGCGCTAAGTTAACAAAGCAACAATTGAAAGATTACCATTGGGCAACATCACCTTTATTTTTTATTACGGCTGAAATTCTTTGGGGCATAGTGTAAACCAATTTCTGGCAAAAATTTGGTGTAAAACAATCCCATATTTCTTGAAGCTTTTGTCTCACTTCGGTGATTGTACGAGCAGGATGTTGTCGTAGAACCTTTTTCATCTCGTGCCACAAAGTTTCAATAGGTGACAGATCTGGACTGCTAGAAACCCATTTCAAAAGTGGTACATTATTTTCTTCCATCCATTTTACTATATATCCTTTTTTGAGGTATGGCACGCTGCACCATCTTGCTGAAACACAAAATCTTGGCCGGATGTCAAACATTGCCAAATATTTGTTTGTATCCACATTTCCATCAATAAAGTGAAGTTTTCCTACTCCTTTTGATGACATACTACCCCAGACCATAATGGATGCTGGAAATTTCACTTTTCTCTTCAGACAGTCAACATGGAATGCTTCATTTTTTTGCGAATAACTCTACTGCGACTGTCACTAATACAAACTTCGAATCGGGCCTCATCACTCCATTGTATTGCACACCATTGTTGAGGTGTCCATTGTCTATGTTCTTTAGCCCATCTAAGCCGATTTTTCTTTTGCAGTGGAGTTAATAGTGGCTTTTCTTTGGCCTATAAACAAGTTGTGCAACTTTATGGTTTTTACTTCACTTTTTTTTATAAGAATACTTACCAGTTTGTGGGCCTCTCTATGAGTTGTGGACCTCGAAATTCTCCTTCCAACAGCGTCACTCCACAGAGCACTTAATTGTAAATAATTGGCACGCCTGTTTTTCACGATTATTCTTCTTAATGCTCTTCGGTCGGCATTTGTGATATTACTTTTTTTCACATATCGTGGCTTAATATTAACAGAACCGGTTACGTTATATCTTCTAACAATATTTCTCACACTGTATCGCGATAAGTCTAACAAAGTTGCAATTTCTGAGTTTGATTTCCCAGAATTAAAAAATTTAATTATCAGTAACCGAATTTTCCCACTAATAACCTTTCCTCTACCCATTTTGAAAACCTTAACTACCCAAAACTATTTTAAACGTATTCTGACAGCTGTGATTAATAAAAACAATTGTCATGGCTTTTATTTTTCACAGTCACCTATGCATTGAAATGAAAATAGGTTGATATGCTGTAATTGCAACATGTGTTATTTTTATGCTGCAAATTTGATTCGGGAGTGATAAAGTTGGTGTTTTCTACTATATATCATCAAAATATTCATTGATAATATTTTAAACCTATAACACCCTGCTACATTTTTATTATTTCTGTTTGATAATACAAAAACTAAGATTTCAATAGTTGGGCCAACTGAAGTGGGAAGGGGCTCGTATATTGATAGGTACTGCAAGATACCTCGGTCATTCCTCTGCCTAGCCCAGCATTTCCGGTGAATTATATTCGATACCTAACAAGTTTCTAATAACAATATATTATACAGTATGATCTTACCATACTACATCTGCCCCGATATTCGAAAGAATTTTCTTTCTAATGAAATGAAAATTCTTCTAACTCGCTAAGAATGTTGTGTGGCACGACGAGTAAAATAATATAAAATATGTCTATACAAATTTGTAAACATTGTATGCATACAAAATTTCTTTCTTAATTGCTATCAAACTATACGCTGGAAACGAAAAATAAGTAGAAGAAAATAAGTTTGAGAAGGAGAGATAGAAAAAGAATAGTTTAGAATATACGATAGAAAAGCAGGGCCCTTTTAATACTTAACTACGTACTAATACCTAGTTCCTAACATCTTGATTACACTGTATATGGATAATAACGTTTTGTCCTATTTTTAGGAATGATTCCTCCTTATTATTTACAATTTTTACATTTAGAGATATGTCTTCTGCAACTAAATATGGACCCGAAAAACAAGGATTTATTTATCCCCAGTCTCATTCCTGACTCAAATTTCGTCTCCTTTATTATAAACTATAGGATTAGCTGTCCTATCATAAGCCACTTTTCTGGAATGGTTCCTCTTCATTAAATTTTAGACTGTAACCTGACCTATCCTAAAATGAATACCTTGGTTTTTATCTCAGTCATATATGTCAACGTGACTGAAAATAGATTCTGAGCATTAATACACATGTTTTATTTTATTTTTTGTACGGTCTGAAAAAAGTACAACCTGCGACTAACTGCATTTTTATACGAATTGAACGATGTATCACATGTTACATTTATTTTCTTGGACATAACGAAAAATGCGTTTTTACTGATTATTTGCTTTTTTAAGCAGGCGTTGCAAACAAATGCTTGACTTGACGTAAATACCTGTCACCAAGTATTATTATTGCGTATTGCTAATATTGCTTTATTATTGTTTAAGATGCCAAGCGGTCATTTTAGCAATGAAGAAAAGTTCGACATGCTGACGTGTTACATTTTGTGCTACAAAAACACTAAAAATACTGCAGAAATTTATCTTGATGAATTTTCCAAAGAAGGCAGCCAAGTAAGACCATTTTCTTAGACACGGCTGGAAATTTAAATGAATATGGTTCATTCAAAAAGCCTACTTTAAAAAAACAGAAAAAACACATTTTTCCTTATAACTAAGAATATAAATGTAAAATGTGAAACATCGTTGAATTTGCATAAAAAGCTATTATAGGGTGTATTATAGGGTGTACATTTTTTCGGACCATACAAAAAAAAATAAAGATGATGGTTTCTCAAAAACGAACCGTCGGGCACAAAATTTAAAAACACCATCACTTTATACACAGAACAACACAAATTACTATTAATCTGTGTTTTGAAGCACGTTCCGTTTCGAGTAACTCTTAACCCCTGTTTACTGATTAAAATTATTCTTACAATTAGAATAAAAACATTGGAGTAACCGCTCTCTGATGATTCTTAGCATTGCGTTTACTAGTACTGCTACAAAACTACACTATCCCTTACTTGTGAGGGGGCTTATGACAATAGTTGTCCATGGATTTTAAATTTTGGCAGAGATTCAATGAATCGAATGGAAGACTGGCATGCCTGGCACACCATAATTGTTTATCAGCAAAACAGAAATTGTGTAAAGAACCGTAAACTGGGGTGATTTTTTGTACCGGGATGCAGATTGGGAGCACTTTCATGAGGGGATTTTTAATTCAACTGTATGGAAGTATGTGGGAAAATTTTTAAAATGGGGATTATTCGATCAGTCATCGATACAGTTCCTCATTGTTGGCTCGGTATTTGTTTTTTTTTTTGGGCTTTTTGATGAGGACGTTTATAACGAAATTGTACGTATAGTATTTCTGTCCCTAACTGAAACGGCATAAAAACTATAGTTGGTACTTCATTAAAAGGCGTTCTAACAATCTACAGCATGTATCCGGCTAGGTGCATTTCCACTTAAACCAGTGCTTCCCCTGGGTGTGGCACTGAGGTACTAGGGGGGTCGCCAGAAATTTCCAAAATAAGGCAAAAACACCACTATGTTAGCCACTATTTAAAAAAATTGCGTTCAAGTAGATTTACTCCATAAAATTATTTATGTACAATAGAAAAATAAAATCGTCCATAGATATTCTTTCCCTGCTCTACCGGTTGTTACAGTGCATCTGACCACATCGTCCCTTCCCATAACGTCAGACGCGGCAACGCCCAATAAAGCAGAAGTACGAGCAGAACAATCAATCAAATCTTTACACTGGGCGCTGAGCCCAGATAGCAGAAGGAGACGCATATCGAACACATTTCTCAATTGAACGTCATATAATATCTAAAAAAGATATAGAAATTTTTCACGATTACAATACTTCCTCGCCCAGAGACGTATGAAGTAAAAACGAAGCATAAAACTAAAAATATTAATTAGTCTAGTATGTCAGATCGCAATTATTAAACTAATTATAGTGCGATAGGTGGCGCTTCGCGCTATCTTATGCTGATAAAACGTACCTCCGGTATAGAGGATCAATGTGATAATTTCGTTTGTTCGTCCAGAGATAAGAGACCAGGACTATAACATGCTGATGAGTAGCTGAGAAGCACGAAACAGCTGTCCATGGTTGGCTGTCTTCTTTTGTTGGTCGGACGGACGAAGGCAGTTCATTTTGTTTTGACCGATTAAAATAATTGTTGAGCTGTAATTTTTGGAATTCGTTTAAAAAATGTTTGGCGTAAATTTGGTTCTGGCAACACGCAAATTCGTTAGAACTGGTCTTTTTTTGGAATGTATGTACTTTAAAAGTATAAAAAAGAAATAAAACTTTCTATTTACTTTTCAATATTTTTAATTAACTTAAATTTCCAAAGGATTTATACACATTAATTACTTGTACTAAGTTTAATTAACTCAATTTAGTGGAAAAAGTCAGAATCGGGATAGTTTTCTCATCAGATGTGAAGATATTACCCGGACTATTAGAAAAGTATGCTTACCTCACCATTTTTTACACCAAAGCAGTCGCACAGGCAGAAGCCTAAATGGCATGACACCGCGGCTGCTATGAGGATCCCAAAGATACTTTCTTAATCCCATTTTTGAACTGCCTAAGGTTAGTAGAACTGGAAAAAGCCTCCTCAGAGTTCTGAGGAGCAAAGCCCATTAATGTTACGGTCGTCGACGGCCCGCCGTTGCGAAAGGGTCCCGAGACTGTCTGTTAGAGAAGAGTTATTGATGAGTCGGACAGCCCTCTTCTGGACAGCATCGAGCACAAATAATGTAGTCGGGGCGGCAGCACCCCAAACGTGTGAGCAATACTGGAGGCTAGGTCTTATCTGGGCGTTGTATAGAATGAAGAGGTCATGCGGAGAAAAGTATTTCTTAGCCCTAAACAAATAGCCTAGCTTTATTCAGCAGCTGCCGCTATTGGCGCGACTTCTACCAGCGGCTCTTTTTTAGAACTCGGCCATCCATCGCAATCGGATGAGTGCTAGGCAGTGGCGACGCGTGACTTTTCCTAAACTGTTACCGAAACCAGATGTGAAAAATCTTATTAAAAAAAGTTTATTTTGAACCTTCCAAATATAAGTTTTTGCTTATCTTAGGTATTTTATTTAAACTATTTTTAAATTAAGGTAAACATTTCTGGACTGAGCGTCTGGGGCACTTGATATGCCTCATCGTCTTATGCTATGACTAATCCGACCTGTCCGAAAAAACAATTCCCTATAATCTCCTCTATTGTCAGTCATCCCCTTCAAAATGAACGGTAATTCCTGTTTTGCCAAAAAACATACGGTATCTAGAAGTGTGCTGCCTAAAAGCTTGGTTAAGACAACTTTCGATTCTTGTTTTGCCAAAGTGAACTAAATTGGCTACACATCTCACATGTAATGTCTCCTGTTTAGAGCCCTAAAACTATTTAAATCGTTGACTCCGCTGCTGGTCCACCCATTTTTTTCTGTATAAAACAGAAGACATCGCCAACAATACAATGTGTTATTTTTGCAACCACATAACCAAGAGTTTCCATATACTAACTTAATTTAAAATATCAAAATACGTTTTTTTATTCCTTTTTAAAATTATCTAAAATAGGTGTTGGTCTTCCAACTTCAATGATCTCCTTTTTTTTCTTAAAAATTATACAAGGAGAATGACTTTTCAAGTAGTTGATCGATTACGCAGCGACACTCATCCATGTTTAATTGCACGCACACCACAGCCGGTAACCAAAACGGCTACGAACGAGTGAGAAGTCAGTAACCAAACCAAAGAATGATAACAAGCCCACATAATAGTTGCAGCGCCCCACGCACTTGGGCGACCGCGATCACACACGAGCCGGCACCGACGCCGACGGTCCCCGACTAAGTGTATCCATAAATGAAAATGGTAACAACCGACAACCACGTCAGCTTCATCGTGTTCGCATTATTTTCGTGGGGCTAATTTGCTATTAACTGAATTACTATTACATATCGCTGTTGGTAAACAAATAAATGAAATTATTTCACAGTACTTAGTCATAAAATATTTATTTTTAAGATTTTTAACTGTTACCAATGGTAACAATGGTTACATGGACGCTTCGCCACTGGTGCTAGGACACCTTTTTTGGTACAGGTACAGTACTCTTGTTTTGGAAGCATCAAACGTTGGGTCCCCAATCAGTGATAACCACCAGGTCTGTCGTCAGAGGGGAAGTCGCCACTAGTCTACTTTTTTCCAGATCACCGGCATGTAGAGTGCTGTCATCATCAAAGCCGTGGATTGGGTTGAACGTATAGAAAGGAGGTCGTTGATATGTAAGAGAAAAAGTGTCGGAGCCAAGACCGATCCATGGGGAACACCCGCGTTGTTGTGGGATGAAGGGGAGAATCCGTCAATTACGACCGATATCTTGCGGCTAGAGAGAAAGTCAGCCATCCATCTGCAAAGCTCCTCTGGGAGGCCATAGGATGGAAGTTTGCATAAGAGAGCAGCGTGCCACAGCTGATCGAATCATTCGTGATATCAAGAGCAAAGGACATGAGTTTCACCGTAAGATTGGGTCAGTTTACTCATCAGTTGCGTGACGTAAGCTAGGAGGTCCCCAGTGGATCGCTGGTGTCGCAAACAATACAGCCTGTCGCTAATCAAGCCATGACGTTCGACGGACTCCAGATGCTCGCGATTAATGCACCTCTCCATCACCTTTCTTATGACAAAAAGCAGAGCTGTAGGCCTGTAGTTGTAAGGGTCGGTCTTAAATCCCTTTTTTGGGATGGGTTGGACATGATACCAAGACTGTCAACGGCCGACACATGAAGCGTCTAAATGTAGTAAGCCATAAAAATACTCACGTTCATTGTTTCAGTCACGGATCACTGAAACGATTATCTACAAAAAGGTATGTCCTAGTACTATCTAATTTTTGTAGAGTTCCTGAATTTTGGATGGTCCTGCTATTAACGTCCGTTTCAATTAGGATTAGAAATACTATATAAATAAGTCGTAACTAGAAAGTCTTTGAGTTTGTTTTTATATGAGTAGATTGTACATCAATGAAACGATTTTACATTTTGAAGCTTGGTGTTCAAACATTGCATGCAATGCTATAGAAGCGAGTAGCAAGCGCAAACATGAGATGATACGTGGTTTCTAAAACCTGTGATTGAATGTCTATGTTGAAATATCTGGTTGTTTCGCACACCTAGATGTCTTTTTTGTACTTTGAAACAGGGTTCCCAAGGTTTCCTTTCCGATATAAATCACGTGATTACAAAAACTGTAGGTCACAAACTCCTTTACCAGAAATCAGACATCACAGTAGAATCCAATGGTCATAACTCATAACATAAGCAAAATCTTTAAACAGCTGTCCTCATTTTATACTAAAATACGTCCAATTTATATTCACAACACATCTAAAGTAAAAATAGCCTATGTGATGTTAAATAATTCAATTACAAAATAGACAAAATCGACTTTAGCTGCGACATTTTACATAACATTCTACCGGATCGCACATTTATTGATATAAATTAATAAACGCCATTGAAATAATACCAGAGTTTTATGCAAATTCGTCTGAGTGACACCTAAAACTCTACCAACGCGTTTGGATGGATATAGCGCCACAGGAGTGTCCTTAGTAACATTTCCATTAGTATAAAATGGAATTAATTTTCCAGTAGGTGCCATAAGAAATAAAGGTTGTTTGGTGGGTACGTTGTTTTTTGGCACAGTTAAATGGGAGAAAAACACTGAAAAGTTGAAGTTTGGATATGGTCGTCTTAGTATGCGCGACATACGAGGGCGGTCCGATAAGTACTTAGCACTCAAACGAAAAACGAAGATTTTGGAAAAGTGGCGATTTATTACTCAACATAGTCTCCGTTTAGCTTTAGCCCAGCGATGCTCCAAATTCTTTAACCCATCAGAAAAATACGTTTTCTGGAGGTCTGCAAAGTAGGCCTACGTGGCGGCGATAGCCTCCTCATTCGACTGAAAGTTCTGAAAGGCGAGTGACTTTTTCAGATTTGGAAACAAAAAGAAGTCGCACGGGGCCACATCTGAAGAATACGGTGGATGGGGCAGCAGTTCGAAGCCTAATTCGTCCAATTTGACCGTGGCGACGACGGAGGTGTTGTTATGGTGGAAGAGCACTTTTTCTTTGCCAAATGGGGCCGTTTTTCCACAGTTCAGCATTGAATCGGCCCAATAATTCGATATAGAACAGCCCTGTGACCGTTTTGTCCTTCTCCAGGTACTCGATTCGCCTTCTTAAAACTGTTCCTTGGTCTCTGGTGTATACTGGTGGATCCATGATTCGTCGAGGGTCACGAAACGACGCAGAAAGTCCTTCATATTGCGCTTAAACAGCGTTAAACACTGCTCCGAGTGGTTTCACGGTTGCGCTTGTTGCCCGAAGTGAGCAAACGTGGCACCCATCGCGCAGACAACCTTCTCATGACCAATATCCCATGCAGGTTGTGACCCATGAGGCGTTTTGAGATGCTTACTGTCTCAACTATCTCGCACACCTTCATTCTGCGGTTTGCCAATGCGAGATCGAGGATTTTTGTCACGTTATCCTCCGTGGTTGCCTTTTTTGTGGCACCTGGGTGTGTCTCATGAAAACCCGACGTGCGACCACTGACACTCGAAGGATAGGAGTCACCGTACACAGCATTCAAGCGCTCTTTGATTTCGCTGCGCGATTTCCCTTCCAAAAACAAGAATTGAATCGCTGACCGATGTTGCTCTTTTTCCATTTATGTAAAATCCGCGGACACGCCCGCGTCCACACGAGGTCAAAACAAAACTACGAGTCCGATCCGGCTAAAACTTTGAAAGTAGCCGTCTACGAGAATGTACTACATGATAATATATTTCTCTTGCGAGAGTGGTGCTATCGGGCGGTAAGGCTAGGTACTTATCGGACCACCCTCGTATATAAGCACCTCGTTCCCTCGTTAGTGCTCCGGATGACACGGTCTGCGATGTTGCATACTGAGGTTGAAAGACGTACATTAAAGATTACTTATTGATAATGATTTATTAGTACTACTCTTTTTCAAAAAGCCGAGTACCGGGCACTTGGCCAGATTCGAATATTGGGTAGGTACATACATATATCATACTCTGCCGGGTATTCGGTGTATTCCAGTTACTATCGGTAATATCAAGATTATATTTGAGCTTTTGAAAGGTCTCTTTATGCTAAAAATGATTTTACAGGTTCTTTAATCCAATATTTAGAATTTCGAAACTGCTGGTATATATTTTTTACATAAAATTCTCACACTCATACTCTGTTGTATTAAAACACCTGTGAAAGTTGTGTATATTTTGACATCATATTTTGGAGGATTTTGCTTTTGATAGCGGTAGAGGAGCTTGGAACTTTTTTGATTAATTTATAGCTATAGAATACAAAACCATTATCCTTCAAAATGGTGGACTGGCGGGCTGTCAAAGTTGAGCGCTTTTGCACACTGAATCGTTTACAACTCCACAAGTAACCATTAGACCGTTATAATACTGATATCAACCTTCATTTTTGGAAGGGTCTATCAGAATGTGCAACAAAATATGAACAAATGCGTTTAAAAAGTTTTTTTACACCGAACCAGCCACGCAGGCAGAAGTCTAAATGCCAGGAAACCGCAGCTGCTGTGAGAATCCCAAAGAAACTTTTTTAATCCGATTTTTGAACTGCCTAAGGTTAGTAGAACTGGGAAAAGCCTGCTCTATGGACAAAGGAACGGTCGAATCGGCCAGTTCTGAATGTACGAAGTTCGACACGGTTAGGATGGGAGGCCAAAGTCAGGCGGGTCTGTCTGGCAGGCGCATCGTGCGAAAGGGTCCCGAATCTGTCTGTTAGAGAAAACTCATCGGTCAGTCGGACAGCCCTCCGATTGACTGCATCGAACATGGGTAATGTAGGTCTTGTCTACACCTTGTATAGAGTGAGGAGGTCATGTGGAGAAAAGTACTTCTTAGCTCTAAACAAATAGCCTGGCTTTTTCCTATCAGCTGTCGCTGTTGACGAGATGTGTTCGTGCCAGATCAAGTCCTCGGTGATCTGGACACCGACCAGCCGAAATGAGCGGCTCCTTGACAGATTTCACCAATCTTTTTTAATGGGAATGTTCCATTTTTTATTCCATATTCCAAAATATTGATACAATACACTATAGTTCGCTATTTTGCTATGGTTATAAAGCGTAAGAGCTTCAAAATCAGATGTCACACTACACCACATCCCATTTAGAAGTTTTTTTTTAAACGGCGCCTAGCCGCCACCAAATTTTTAGCTGATTCTTTTACATTAAAATATAGGTATATTTATGGGTCGATTTAATCACTCTTAATTTAAGCTTGCTAACTTGACCCGCTCCTAAAATAATTATTGGGGTCCTTTTCACTGTAAGTTGAACCTTCAGCGTACGTATCGTCATGCCTCATGCTGCGCTAATTTTAGAATACTGTGTCTACTTGTATATCTTTTTATCAAGCGCTCTTGATATTTTGTCTGTCTAAAGAGGCATAGCTGTTCTATCTATTCTGAGCTGAGCAAATGTCAACACTGCCTTGCTAACTCTAAATAAGTCTAAAGTGTTTGTGCGGCTAAGGGAAAGCATTACGTAACATAATGGATTAGTGATGATGCCGGCCCTGTTGTATCGAGTTAATAATTTAATATTAATATCGGGCATTGTTTTGTGATCCCGATTCGTTCGGAAATATGCCCGTGCACGATCGTCAAATTTGTACTTTTCATTTGGAAAGCGGCGTTAGGTGGGTGCTGCCCTCCTCCCGTTCCCGTCCTCACATTGAGCCGGGACGAATTATAGGATTCCATATTCGAATTAAGTGTTTTCATGCATTATTAAATATTAGTATAAACGGCACGGCGGACGTTAATATTATCGAATATATGCGATTCGCGATTGTTTATCCCCCTTCCATGTGTATTATTGGTCGCCGACGGTGTTCAATATTTGTCTAACAATTCATGTATATACATTATGAGTTAGCGGCGGTTGCCGCTGTACATGTATACATACCTAGATATAGCAAACATATTACATTGTATATTCGAAGTTGATAACCGACAACTGCACATCAATTTCCTTATAGTGTGCAAAAATGGCTTGTGAAACTTGATACTGACTGTATTTTTTAATGATCGATTAATAGAATTTGTTGTAGAAAGTTTCACAGCAAAATACAGGAGATGGTTTCTCTTTATTCCGAAAGCATCTTTAGACTGGCAGCTTTCAAACAGGGGAAAGCTTTCAAAGCCCCTATCAGGCAGAAAAGCTTGGACCGCACGAAAAAAAGTTTTCGAAAGCTCACTAAAACTAATCTAAGCACAAAGTGCTAATAAAGTGCCCGGCCGAATTACAAAGTACGATTCCTTGAGCGTTTGAAGATCATATAGGCATAGGTCTGGGGATACTTCGTTTTCAAATTACAGTGTCAACGTTTTTCAGTAAATCCATCCTTTCGAAAAAGTCTTAAAAACCCATTGGTTGGCTTTACTAAACACACGTATCATCAAAAATCTAACTAAAATCGTTTAAGCGAAATTATTTATTTAAACCACAAATTATCCTGGCTAATTAACTGAATACTGGAATTTAAGTTCGTTTATTTTTTTCCCTTGGGGATTTAAGTTTTAATGCCGCAATATTATCATTCAAATTAGATTTTCTAGGATAAGTCAGTACCCACAAGATTTGTTGTCATAATGCCAGATCTCATCATAATAACACGATACTAGAGTCCGACAAAAAACTAGTATTTCAACCGAAACCGAAATTTCGGTCCAATTCTGGTTTCGACCTAAATCGAAACTTCCAACTGACGAGTGTGATATGGAAGGTTGAGTGTTGAGATAGTATATCTCCAAGAAAAAACAAACTCAGTCATTATCAAATGCCTGAAATTGGGCCTGAACTGGAATTCTCCAATAATTTGTGAGTTATCTACCATCTTAATTACATAAAAGATTCTCTCGATTTCTGTAAGCTTACAAAACTCAAATGCAATGTTGGTGCAATAGTCCATTAGAACGTAATCTGAACATAATCGAACGGTCTGTTAGGATATAACATGAATAACAGTTTTTCAACTTTTTCCCTAGCAAATTTGACCTTTGGTCTGAATAAATTTGCCGCGACTGGAACACGTCAAACAAACAAAAATATGGCACTGGAGTTGCGAATCCGCACAGCTTATACAAGCCACGGAGCATATGCAAAACACGTACAGGGTGATCTGAAAGTTGAGAATTTCGATTTCAAGAACAATTACTTATGCTTGAAATTACACAGCTGGGGTGCGATAAAACAGCAGAGTAGAAGACAAAAAATTTGAAGGAAGTACAACCGTTCATATGCTGTGTGCCGCTCGGTTATGATAATCAATTATTATACTGTTCGAAGTTTCGAAGTTGTCGTCATATATCCCCATAAATGACCCACGATGCATCGCAGGCGGCAGTGCGGCATCACATCCAAATATAACATCTAATTTTCGATTTGTCTCACGCCAGTGCCAGTGGCGTAGGAGGTAAAGTATATTTTTTTAGAGATGCAATTAAAATAAATAAAATAATTCCTGTACACAAGAATGGCGATATATCATGTCTAGATAATTATAGACCTATCTCTATAATTCCTAAATTATTCGAGATACTCATAAAAAAACGTTTAGAGTCCTTCTTTGGCAGCAGCATTTTGAACAAAAATCAATTTGGGTTTCGGCGTAAATGCTCGACTACACATGCTCTTGCGGAGGTTGTGCGATGTGCCGTCGATGGTTTTGATGAGGGTAAGCATAAAATACTGCTGGAAAAGTTGGAATTTCACGGTATTCGTGGACACTCTGAACTTTTTCCATTCTTACTTGGTAAATTGTTATCAAATAGTTTCTGTAGATTGCGAAGATTCAAACTATAGAGCAACACAACATGGTGTACCGCAAGGCTCTATTTTAGGGCCTTTACTTTTCGTGATATATTTGAATGACATTTTCCATTATTTATCACCAATAAATTGCGTGTGTTTTGCTGACGACACTACCTTAGCTCAGTCGGATGAGGACAAAAATGTGCTCATTGCAAACATTATAGACACTGAATTCAAGGTAGAAAGATGGTTTGCAGCGAACTGCTTAAAACTTAATAGAGACAAAACACAAAAGATCATTCTGTCGGCAAACAATCGGTTAAATGAAAACGAAGCAGTTTCTCTTCTTGGAATTAAAATTGATGGTGCTCTCAAATGGGTGGCTCATGTAGTCTTTATGTAAAAAACTTTTAACGCAGTTATTGGTCTTGCGACAACTAAGATGTATCTCTACACAAGAAGACCTTTTAACCGCATATTTTGGCATTTTTCTCTCTCATCTGATCTATGGCATCATGATTTGGGGAGGAGCATGTCACGTTGTGCGTGCATTCAAAATGCAAAAACTTGCAGTGAGGATTGTAGCAGGTGCTTAGTTCAATGAGCACTGCAAACCTCTCTTCCAAATGTTGGGGATATTACCGTTGGCATGTATCTACATACTTTATACTTTGCTACAGATCCATGAAAACTTTAACTGCTTGCTACACAACCCAATCAGAAATCCACAACTATAATACAAGACAGGCTGGAACACTGAGACTGCCACGTTATAGACTAGACATATCTGCAAGAAATTCATTGAATCTAATTTTTTACAATAAGCTACCTCAGACCGTCCGTGAGCTAATTATATGCAATTCAAAAAACAAATGAAGTGCATCCTCCTCGATCAATGGTTTTACTCAGTGGAGGAGTTTTTAGCTTACAATTTTTAATTTCGTTTGTGATTCATGTCTTTATGTGCACTCGTTATTGTGAATGTTTGACCTTATTTTACTTTATACAGGGTGACTTTGAAGTTGAGTCATTAATTTTCAGATAATGATTGTAGAAGGAAGATAAACCAAAATATGTGTGTAAAAATAAAAAAAAAATAAAAAAAAATGTTTACCTTGTTTTATAAAGTATCCTCCCGACAAGTATTTCAGTGTGGACCTGTATTTGATCGTGAGGTCTCCTGTGAGGTCTTAAGTCACCTGATTCACAAGCCCGTTGTACTACATTAACAAAGGCACGAGGGGTTGGTTGCACTCGATTGGGAAACCGATCCGCATAAACATATGCCATTTTTTATTTCGTTTGAGCCACGCAACACATACCACTATTCACTGACACTAACTGTATACAAATGAATGAGATACCTGTAAAAACATCGTTCCAAATTCTTTCGCTTTTTTGTTTCCGATGCGATGAACCGATACTGCGGATTATATCCATTGTCGCCAAACACGATCACATAATATTGTTATTGAGACAGGGCGGTACTCAAACTTCCAAAGGGCTATAACTTTGTTACTTTAATTTTACCAGGAAAATGGTAAAGGAAAAAAACATTTCTTTTGATCAGATCTACTCACTGTTAAAATAAATGACTCAACTTCGAAGTCACCCTGTATATATACTCGTATATATGACTTGTCATACATATGATTTATATAATATGACCAATAAATAAATAAGTAAAGTGGTTACCAAAAGTGTCCACAAAACACTCCATTAAAACGATCATATCATACGATTTCACCCCTACATTTTGTACATCATCATTCCATTATTGAATCGGCATCTGTCAAGCAGCGCAAGGCATGAGGGGAGCGATACACCAATATGACGGAAGTGCGACAGATGTGCCACGCCAATCACCGCTGCTACCCACCGAAACAACTTAAATGACGGCGTTTCGCAATTGTATCAAAAATGCCGCCAAGTAGGTAGATCCTGCTCTTTCCACATAAACACATCTCAGGCACTGAGATATGAAGGAAACGATACACAAATATGAGAGAGGTGTCACAGATGAGCTATGCTAATCACCGATGTTGAATCAAAAATGATATCTACTAAAAATTCAAATATTCGTTATATCTTTGAGTCTCAAACCTATCGTTCCTCAAGTCAATCCGTATAACTTTTACGAACGATTTTTTATAGGAACGTCATAATCTTCGACGGAACGACTAGCAATAGTTATATACCTGTTTAATATAATATCTTTAATTAATGGAGTTTTTCCTGAGGACCTCAAATTATCTGTAGTTCTCCCGACTCATAAGAAGGGTGACGCTGCAGCTGTCGAAAATTACATTGCCACCTAATTTTTCTACGCTTTTTGAAAAAATCATCTATAATCGAATGTACAATATAGTCAACTAGATATAAATAAATGCATACTAACAATATATTTTGACCTGAGTAAGGCATTTGATTGCGTGCAAACATCTATTTTATCATATATTGCTACGGGTCGTTGGGGGGAACGGGGACGACGATCGACGGTGATCAGCCGTCACCCTAGTTTACGATTTACGAATATCTATATCTGTACTCTAAAAGAGTATTACTACTCTACAATCACCGTGACTACTCCCAGGTACTGGAGTCAGGGAGTCCAGTTCTATATGGAGTTCCGTGGTCCCACGGTGTCAAAATGTCAACCTGTCGAATTGTCTGTAGAAATTGTAAACAATGAAAGAAATTACAAAGTTCAGATTGAAACGATATATTTGTATTTCCTGAAAAGACCGTATTCTATGTAAAAGAATCCCACGAAAAGAGAGGTAGGTTACCTTATATGTTACCTCCTAGGACTACAAGAAGTCGTATACTTGCATTCAGCAATTGAAATTGTGAAGATTTTCCTTTTTTTTCAGGCTATTTTTCGGAACTAAATCCGCACTTGCAAAACAGACCCTCTGTTCGAATCCAAAAAATTGCAATGACGATCTTTTTTTTCTTACTTGTTGCGCGCGTCTCGCGCCTGACAGTGACAGCCGACTTGACACCTGTCTACAAAATTCATTGCTAATAGGTTATAAAATTATAAACAATGACTAGTTTTGCTTTAGGCACCGATTTATCAAAGGAAACAAGTAATTTGATTACAATAGTGAGTTAAGTATCTGCTACTTATTTAGTTTTGTTTCAGGTTCACTAGGGCAGGTTCACCAGGTGGAATCCAGAGAATACTGTATGCACTGAATGCAAAATGCAGAATGCACCATACAATGTCAATAACTAAATCAATAAAACCACTGAAAAGCATATACAGCATATTATCTCTAGCTACAATTTCTTAAACCTAGATGGAAATCATAAGAACAGAGTTGCAGGTACATAAGACATTCTCAAATTAGTGGTTTTCTAAAGGAGTTCATCTATATCAACTGATCTATTAGATATTAGTTGTCTCTGTTTTGGCTTGAGATAACAGACACAGGTAATAGTACAAACCTTTCTTTTCTGAGGAACGTTTCTCTTTACAAAAAAAACAAATAATATGTATATACGACTTGCACAAAATAAGTACAATTTCTGGCTGTATTAGAGGGAATACATTTTGAACTTGTAACAATAAACTTCGAAGTTGAGTCATTTATTTTAACAGTGAGTACATCTGATCAAAAGAAATGTTTTTTCCTTTAACATTTTTGTGGTAAAATTAAAGTAACAAAGTTATAGCCCTTTAGAAGTTTGTACCGCCCTGTCTCAATAATAATATTATGTCCTGGTGTTTGGCAATAACGGATATAATCCGCCTTATCGGTTCATCGCATCGGAAACAAAAAAGCGAAAGAATTTGAAACGCTTTTCACGATGTTTTTACTACAATTTTATTCAGTTGTATTCGGTCAATGTGTCAGTCAGTCGGTAACGCGTGAGTGAATAGTGGTCTTTGTTGCGTGGCTCAAACGAAATAAAAAATGGCACATGTTTACGAAAATGCTGAACTTGTGGACATGATTCTTATTCACGGGACCTCACAGGGGAGCGCATGCCGGTGCTCCAAGACCGCACGATCAAATACAGGTCCGCACTGAAATACTTATCCGGACGATACTTTATAAAACAAGGTAACATTTTTTTTTTAATTTTTACACCCATATTTTGGTTTATCTTTCTTCTACAATCATTATCTGAAAATTAATGAGTCAACTTCAAAGTCACCCTGTATATATATACAGGGCGTTTCAGATTTAAGGGATCAAACTTCTAGGGGTTATTCAGTGTAACAGTAGAAAACATTTGAGTATAGGGACCCATATCCGGAAAAGTGTCACTACGGCCCTAGGACGCGTTAAAATTTAGAAAGACGATACATTGCCTAAATAGGATTTAATGTATTTAATGTTTGCCTTTTGTACATGATATTATCACAATTGTTCAAAATGTCTTCCTCCAATACACTGATTTAAACGTCGCACTTGACTTCGGCGGACTTAACTAAAAATTTTATACTCGTTTTGAGAGATTCTTTTCAAATGCTGCTGTAATTCGTCCTATTCCACCTTTCTCTGTTTCTTCTACTGGAGTTTCGTAAACCAAAGACTTTACATATCTCCACAGTATTCAGGTTTTAGGAAGACATTATGAACAATTTTTGTGATGATTTGTACAAAAGGCAAAAATTGAATGTATTAAATCCTATTTAGGCAATTCATCGTCTTTCTAAATCTTAACGCGTCTTAGGGCCGTAGTGCCGTGGTGACACTTTTCCGGATATGGGTCCCTATACTCAAATGTTTTCTACTGTTACAATGAATAACCCCTACAAGTTTGATCCCATAGTTCTGAAACACCTTGTATATATATATATATATATATATATATGAGTATGGATTCCGGTGACTATTCGTCATTTGTTTGTCTGGGCGGTCCGTAGGACCTTTGCCCATTAGTCACTGTCTAATGTACGTTAGTCGAATCTGTCAGTCCTGGTTGCCCAGAAACCAGACAAAGTCAAGGAAAAAGAGAAAGGGAAAGAGAACAAAAAAGGAGAAGAGCAAAGAAAAACAGATATGCTTAGTTTAAGAGGATACCCCTAGGCTTTTTGACTTGGTACACGGATTAATTTTGAAATGAACTAAACAAAAAATTTTTTTTGATTCGGTTTTGTTAGAGTATAATTTTGAGTTTGACATACCATGGAGCGTTGCAAATTGTCCGCAAAGTTCTGCTTTGCAGTACTTGAAGACTTTGCATGTGTGTCTTGGCAAGAAAGCACCAAGCCGCACATGCATAAGGAATGGCTGGTCTAATAATCATTTTATATAGTCGAACTTTGTTTATCAAACTCAATTTGGAGGATCTACATAACAAAGGATATAGTTGCCGAAACGCAATTTGGAATTTTGTTTTTATGGATGCGGTATGTTTCTGCCAGGTCATGCCTTTATCAAGGGTGACACAGATACTTGGCAGAATTTGTCCATGGTACACGATTTCCGTCTACAGAAACCTGTGCTGGGGGGCCGCGACGTTTTTTGGTACAATAAATAGCCTACGTCTTCGAATGATTAATTTTTATCAGCCACCGTTCCGCCCACTCTAGAACTTCGTCCACCGCATTCTGCAACCCATCGTGAACCAGATCACTAGTACATGACTGGGCGACAAGTGCAGTGTCGTCAGCATAGAGGTAGACATACTTGAATCAAGCATTCCCGCCAGAAAGTCGCTCCATTGCTCGTTGCGGAGTTGGTGCAGTGCGTTTCTCACTTCATGGACAAGATTTGTAGCCCTACGAATGTCATCAGGATGACAAGACCTTTTTGCCTGCTTAATAGCGCCTCTTTTGTCAGAGATTTTCTGACGAATGTCCGCAGGCAAAAAAGGTCTGCCGTGTCGTTGTACAGGAAATACAGCTGCACGCTGTAGAGCTGCTTGAATGAAACTTGTCCACTCCGCTTGAGCGGCATCTATTCCAGACTCATCATCTATAATCGGGATATTGGGAAACTCTCTAAGGAGCAACTTGTATTGGTCCCAATCAATGCGTTTCCTTGGAGGAGCTGCCTTCTCAGAAGTTTGCTCATTGCCCACATCCAAGACAACAGGTAGATGGTCACTAGAGATATCATACAAGATTCGAGAAGAGATACTGTATCTACAGTTTTTAGATATCGCGAAATCGATGACATCTGGTGCCTGAAGATGGTTGAATGGATGATGTGTCGGCTCTTCAGTGCTATGTATAAGGTACCCATTTCGCATCACATGGTTGTACAATCGAACCCCACTAGTGGAATTCAACCTAGAATTCCATGCTCGATGTTTGCAGATGAAGTCGCTTGCCACAATAAGCGGACCCGAGTAGTCCAAAAGGACCTCCAGATCCGCTTCTTGTAGCCTGGCACCACACCTGACATACACCGATGTGATCTTCAACGAGACACCTCCCGCCATATTGACCCCCACAGAAGCTGCTTCGATGCTATGCATCTGCGCATTAGTGCTTTTATAATAGTCTATACCGCGCTTAATCAACACTGCTAAACCGCCGCCTCGACCATTCAATCTGTCACCTCGGATAACATCATAATTCGGGAGAGCTAAACGATCTCCCGGATTAAGCAACGTTTCCTGCAGCAAGGCCACATCTATACCTTCATCCAAAAGAGCTTGATAAAATTCCCGTTTTTTGGGAATATCCCTCATGCCCAAACAATTCCAAAAAAGAATTTTGATGAATGCAGGCTGTCTACTATTGTACCTAGACATTTACAGGAAATATCGCCTGCAACGCTTGGGTAGCGGTAATCAGTGGGCTTATTATTTGTTGTAAGGACCTTAGCGCGGTTGCCAGGTCCACATTTTGCGTGCTGAAGGGAGGTTGGGCAGAGGGGGCAGGCAAGGTTGCCTCCCGAGCTGCGTCCGCGTATAATAGATTGCGCCTTTGCGCTATAACTTGCAAGTTCCTCCTTGGAGTGAACTCGAACCACCGCATGGATGTTCCGTTCCGAAGGGAGAGGAAAAGTGTGATGGGGCACTTCTTCCTCTCGGAATAGGCAAACGATCTTACGGTAGTCGTCCTCGGATTTAGGAATAATCCTTATTCCCGCATCGACGGCAACCGCGCGATCTATTTTAATACATGGGAAATAAACTTGAAATTTAAAGTACGCCATCTCGTCCCGTCGCGTAAGACGATCGGGGTTATGCGCCCTTGTCGTGAGGGTTGTGTTGATGCCACGACGGTTGGACGAGATGACGGAGGAGAAGTAGCATCGGCTGACGGAGTCACCTGACAGGTAGATAACGTGGTCCCTGACTTCGTAGTAGAGGCATTAATGGTGTTTCGATTTGATGAATTGGGGGAGGTGTGAAATTGAATTGATCCTGTATCGGACGTAAACTCACTCCACTCTCGGAATGTCCGGGTGGAGGGTGGGCTCGAGGGAACAACATCGAAGATAAAATTTGTTTTTCGAACATCTGCGGGATCAACAGCAACATTGATGCTGTTCATCACTACCTGCAATCCAATCGTCCCGCCGTGCTTTTCTTGGCGGAGACAAAAATCTCAGAGACTTCACCGATTAACCATCTCAACTTCCCAAACTACGAGGTGCACTCCAATCTGAGAAAGAACGGGGGAGTTGTGGCTTTTGTCCGCAGCAGTCTTTCTTGCTCCAGGGATCTTTCTTTGGAATCAGACCAGAAGGTCATTCTGTGGCTTCGCCTCAACTCCAAAACATCACCCAAATTTATTTGCTGCCTTTATCGCTCTCCCCCGAACCATAACTGGGATGACCTACTCGAATACCTCGCCGTCCAGATCGACTTCCTGAACATCAATCACCCCGCTTCAGAGGTAGTTCTTCTCGGTGATTTCAATGCCCGTAATGAGCTTTGGTTGGGCTCAAATAAGACCGATGCAGCAGGTCGTGCAGTCGAAGCTTTCGCTCTTACTCAAGGGCTGACCCAGCTGGTGACGAGCCCTACTTTTTTCCCCCGCGTCTCGTCACACGCCAGTAGCCTGCTGGATCTCTTTCTGACCACGCATCCTGCCCCTTACAGCACTGCTGTCCTGTCCCCCCTGGGTAACTCAGATCACGGTGTTGTGGAGGTTAGGTTTCGGTCAGAAGCCGCTGTGGTAGCAGAAACTCGCACAGGCCGCAAAACTTGGCATTACGGACATGCCGACTGGGAGGGGCTCAGAGACTTCTTCTCTAGCTTTCCCTGGAGAGATGTCTGTTTCACTGACGCGGATGCATCGACTGTCTGTTCTTCAATAACCGAAATTATCCACGTCGGAATGGAGGAATACATCCCTCACACAGTGAAAGTTCCTAAACCAGGGTCCAACGGCTGGTTCAACAAATCGTGTGACACTGCTCGCCAGCAGAAGATCAAGGCCCACAGAACCTACCTACAAAACCCCACTGTAGAGAACAGACAAGCCGACGTCGAGTCCAGAAACAAATATAACGAAGCGGTTCGCAATGCCAAAACCCAGCATGATATAAAAGTTAGGCACAGGGTAATGTCGCAGCGCAATGGCAGTCGGTCTTTCTGGACGCTGGCCAAGCAGATTGAAAAGAACTTCTCACACAGTAGCTTTCCACCACTTACGTGTCAGGATGGAACTATTGTATTCGACTCAAAGGCCAAGGCGGAAGTGCTAGCCAAGATCTTTGCTGCCAACTCCACCATGGACGTCCCCACGCACGCCCAAGTGCCGTCAATTCAAAGGGTTCCCCACACTATGCGGGAGGTAACATTCAGGCATAAGACCGTAAGACGAGTGCTCTTGTCGCTCGACATCAACAAAGCGACTGGTCCGGACTTGATTCCTGCCATTGTACTGAAGGGATGTGCAGCTGAGCTTGCTCCAGTTCTTTCGTGTCTCTTCCAGATATCTTATGAATCCGGCACCTTCCCAGAAAACTGGAAATTTGCTCATGTACAACCCATCCCAAAAAAAGGATCTAAGACCGACCCTTACAACTACAGGCCTATAGCTCTGCGTTCTGTTATAAGTAAAGTGATGGAGAGGTGCATAAATCGCGAGCTTCTGGACTACCTCGAACGTCACACCTTGATTAGCGACAGGCAGTACGGTTTCCGGCACCAACGATCCACAGGGGACCTCCTAGCTTACGTCACGCAACTGTGGAGTAAACTCATCCAGTCTCATGGTGAGGCTCATGTCGTTGCTCTTGACATCACGAAAGCGTTCGATCAGCTGTGGCACGCTGCCCTCTTGAGCAAACTTCCATCCTACGGCCTCCCAGAAAAGCTTTGCAGATGGGTGGCTGACTTTATCTCTGGCCGCAAGATATCCGTCGTAATTGACGGATTCTCCTCTTCATCCCACAACGTCAACGCGGGTGTTCCCCAGGGATCGGTCTTGGCTCCAACACTGTTTCTCTTACATATCAACGACCTCCTTTCCTGCACGATCAACCCAATCCATAGCTTCGCTGATGACAGCACTCTACATGCAGGAATTCAGAGTGACAAGCCGATCTCTGCCGCTGAGCTGGAAAAAAGAAGACTAGCGACGACTTCTTCTCTGACAAGAGACCTGGAGGCTATCACTGCTTGGGGACGCAACAATCTTGTACAGTTCAATGCTTCCAAAACACAGTACTGTACTTTGACGAACAAAAAGCGTCCTAGCGCTCATACAGTTTCGATGGACGGTCGAGTTCTACCAAAGAGCCATTCATTTCGGTTGGTCGGAGTCCAGATCACTGAGGCCCTGATCTGGCACGAACACATCTCTTCAATAGCTGCAGCTGCTGGGAAAAAGCTAGGCTATTTGTTTAGGGCTAAGAAGTACTTTTCTCCGCATGACCTTCTCACTCTATACAAGGCCCAGATAAGGCCTAGCCTCGAGTATTGCTCACACATTTGGGGTGCTGCCGCCCCGACTACATTGTCCATGCTCGATGCTGTCCAGAGGAGGGCGGTCCGACTGATCGATGACTCTTCTCTAACAGACAGTCTCGGGACTCATTCGCACCGGCGGGCCGTCGGCGATCTAGCTCTTTTCTATCGCTACACCAACGGGCTTTGCTCCTCAGAGCTCTCTTCCATGATGCCGCCGCGCGATGTACCTGCCAGACAGACCCGCCTGACTTCGGCGTCCCATCCTAACCGCGTCAAACTTCGTACATCCAGAACTGGCCGATACGACCGCTCCTTTGTCCCGAGGGTGTCTAGATTGTGGAACAATCTACGGGAGGAAGCTTTTCCCAGTTCTACTAACCTTAGGCAGTTCAAAAATCGTATTAACAAAATTTCTTTGGGATCATCATAGCAGCCGCGGTGTTCCGGCATTTAGGCTTCTGCCTGCGCGGCTGTTTCGATATAAAAAAAAAAAATTCGGAAGAGGAGGAAAGTCTTGGGTTGATCGATCAGCCTCCTTCTTGATTTTGATTTTACAAATCCTTCGGTCTGTACGTCTTCGTCTGTGGATGTGAGATGATCATCAGTAACGTTCCTCAGTGGTCTTTTTAGGGTGTTTGTTTTGTTGGGGCGGTCAGGCTGTCAATTTTGGCTGTCTGGTCCTTGATGGTCTCCATTAGGTCTCGAATCTGCCTCGCCTGGTCGTCTATAAATAATCAGCATCAGTTTTTCGATCGTTTTCTGCTCCGATGATATCTGCGTCAGTGAGCTCATGTTTTCTGGTTCTGCTTGGTTTCCGCCACCGCTCAGCTCTTTTCTCTTTGTTTGTGGAACTGCTTCGTCTATTGATCCTCCTGGGTCAACTTCCATCTGTTAACAACTTTTTCTCGCCAACAAATCTCAGAAAAATTAATAGCTCGCAAATGTGACAATGTTGTCAAAACCCTTCTTACAGGGCGTTCATATGGATTCCGGTATCCTATAAATTACTGGGATCAGTCCTTCATGTCACATCGCTAAATTTGTGTTAAAATGGGCAATGTTACATCACATTGTAAAATTGTCAATATTGGTGTTCCTCAAAGTGGATCGTTACGACCGTTTTTATTACTTTTATTCATCTATGACTTGGATGAGTATTTATCAACGTTGATCACACTCTCCTTGTGTTGTTTGCAGATGACACGTCCATCATTATATTGGCTGACACACAGGAAGAACTTGAGTTGAAGGCCGCTCATTTTCAACCTTTGGATAACTAGTAATAAGCTAATAGTTAATGAAACTAAGACCAAATATATCTACTGTTATAAATGTGGGTTGCCAACTCCTATCACATTGAAGTTAACGGATTCAGTTCTTGACAGGGTTGAACAAACAAAGTTTTTAGGGGTAATAGTAGATGAAAGTCTCAACTCTAGTGGTCTGAATTATGCCATGAAGAAACTCAGTTCAACGTATTTTGCGTTGCATAAAAGCATAATGAGTTAGTTCTCAGCATTTACTGAATGTTTATTTTGCAACCGTATATCCCCATTTCAAATACCTTATATTCTGGTGGGGTTGCTCTGTGGTGTGCTTAGCGCATATTCATATTGCAAAAAAAGATCCTTTCAGTCAAATCATCTATTGTCATTACCCAGTTTTCTTGCACTTGACGCTTGCTTATTCGTTAGATATGAGTTTTCATACATTGAGGATCAGCAAAAATCGCTAAGCACTTATCGTAAAAGTCCTGAGTATATGTTGTGTCCCGTCATACACAATCAACTACCTAATGATATCAAAACCTTTGTTGTTAACCCTTTCAAAAAACGTGTGCGGGCATTTTAGGTAGAAAAATATTATTCGGTTAATAAATGTATCTATTTTATCGTAATTTTGAATTGTGCATAATCTTGTAATAGTTGCTGTAACCTGTATTTTGAAGTTTCACATCCGCGAGGCTGACATGAATAAAAGTCATTATTATGTAATATCGTAAGACTAAATTTTGGTTTAACAGATGGATCAGGCGTCTCAATGCGTAGACCCGGTGAAATTATGGACGGAAGCTAAACTTATGCAACTCTGAATCCAAGTTCTATACGGCATTAAATAATTTTCTAGTTACATATTCAGCAATTGTTCTCCAATACCCCGACATGTATGACGTGAGATCGAAGCCGCTTTTTTCAAGTAATTGGTACCTCAGACCAGACTATCATATTAAGACGTTTTTTGGATCGTTTTCTGCGTTTTTCACGCCACATAAACATCTATTAGAACGCTAGTGAACATCAAAGAGGAGTGCGCCGGTCGATTCTTTGATTCTAATGTCTTTTAAACGTACCATAACATGAACCATTTCAGCGTTTAAGCTCCAAGCGCAAACCTGTAATAGCTTTGTTCAAATAAATGACATACGTTCGACAATACGGCCGTAAAAGAAGAAGTTATGCAAATACTTATAGGTTTTATTGTTAAGTTCTTTACTCTTTTTTGCGCAGTTGTGGTGAAGTATCTTAAATGTGGACTATTTTAAATTTTCCTCCCCACGCTCAATACATCGCACACAGGGAAACCAAATTTGTCTGACAGTTGAGTTGAATACGTACGAGAGAGAGAGAGAGAGAAGCGCGAGAAGTGTGTATCAACACATGTTAGAAAGGGATAGAAGCCGGCTGAAGAGCTTCATCAGCGTCATCACCACATTGCCTAGCGACGGTGACGGAGAAGGTCGTGCAATCTGCCGCGTTGTCGATATCTCACACCAGAAAACGCTCACACACACCTCTACAATAAGTTCAACCCAAGGAGGAGGTCTTTTCGAATATTTAACTTAATATTTTGTTCTCATTTTGATTATTGAATTATCTTTGATTTCCACCGATGAGTTATTGTTATATTTTGCGACAGCGAGCGGTCGGAAAATGCAACAAATACCATTACGCAATACAATCATCACTGCCTGCGTATACGCAGGTGAAAACCATTTCAAAGCAGGACAACATTCCCCAGTGAGCGCTGCATGGGTACTGACAAAAATCGCTCATCTATGATCTATGTTAAGAAAATACGGTGTAGCTGTTTAACACAATATGATCTGCACATTTAAATACACGCAAATCGACTGCTGAGAGTGATGAACTGTGGTAAAAGAAAGGAACTTTTATATAATGTGAGTCGAAAAGTGATTTTCAATCAAAACAGCGGTGGAAACCAAGAACGGTGTATATTAAACATATTCAGAGATATCTGGAGTTTTCCAAGGTACTATAAACGAGGAAAATTCTAAAAATACGCGAATAACTAAAATACCCTTAATTTTAGGTTCAACATACACTAAACAAATTTGTGCTAAAATGAAGCGTATAATCTAAATAT